>OX442417.1:5767899-5861696 GCA_949361645.1 Spongilla lacustris | reverse complement strand
TCTAATATTCGTCACTGTATAGGCATGCCCTGTACTTATAAGCCTACATGTAAGCACAATTCTTCCCAACTTGATTTGAACTATGCGTGCATGCGCGCGTTATCATACGCCGCTCATTAAGGAAAAATGCCGGCAACTGGAATTGCGATTTGCAGGCTTGCTACTAGCACTTGAGTGAAGTATTACCTGAGCTTTATTACCCGAAGTTTGTAGGGACTTCGGAGTTCTCCTTTGAAGATATTTATATTGACATTGATTATTGCGACTGTCACGCACATTTTAAAAAGTTACAGAAATTTTGGGGGGGCACGTGCCCCCCCAAGCTCCCCCTTATCTGCGGCCTTGCTTCGCAACAACGCAATACGGGGGGGGGGGGGGGGGAGGGGTGGCGAACACTCCAAATAGACGTGGCGTCCGACATGAACAAAAGATGAGGGAGGGGGCGCGCGTGAAGCGCGCGCAATTTTTTTTTTGCATTTTATTCCTGACGGGGGGGGGGGGGGGGGGGGGGGGGACAATATACCCTAGATTATAGTGTCCGGTGAGGGGGACAGTATATCCATGCAGAGGGGGGGGGGGGGGGGGGGGGGCATCAACTGCATAAATCTAAAGCGGACCTATATAGCCTGCAGTTTGAAAACAACATAGCTCTTGGCTGTCACGCAAAAATTGTACCGGGCGAAAATTATACCGCCCGGTAAACTTTCGCAACCAAAATTGTACCGGGCGCTACAATTTTGGTTGCAAAAAGTTCGGCCTTGCCAAAAGTATACCGGGTAGTGAGAAAGGACCGTTAGCTTTAACCAGCTAGAAGTAAGTTGTCTGTTAGACCTGGCGAAGAGATATGTGATGTCCTGGCTCAGTTGTATATTGGTGGCTTTGGTGCTATATCATTGTGAAAAAGAAAACTTTTTAACTGAGATAAGCATGTCTGCTGCATTTGGATGCAACTCACTGATTATGTATTTCATTCGCGTCCTCCAGGCATATATACAATTTGCCTATATGGTCATTAAGTAGCGTTGTTATTTATTATAGCTATATACTGACCACATCCATACTGGAATAGTTCAAATGACACTTTCTACATTTGTTTATATTAAATATCATTTAGCGCTTAACAGGGTGTTGTTCAGCTAGGTAATAATTAACGATATCTGTATCAAAATCAGCAAAAAAATGTGATTCAGGCACGATGCATATACATTGAGTTTATACTATTACAGTCACCTATACAGGTTATTAGTGGTTGGATATGTTGGCAAATAAATGGCTTCTTTGTCTTCACAGTGTTGTGGTGAAAAGTGCAGCCACTTGTATGTATGTCCAGATTTACAAAACAGCTGTATCAAAAATCCAAGGTCGTTTTTCGAGGCTTGCAGTTATCAATGCTGTAGTGACCTTTGGACTATTCTATCTGCGCATGCCCAAAAGACTGGCTAATTATATATAAACCGGTTGTAGACTGGCTGAACTAGTAATTGTATTATAGTATATAAGGTAGAGTTTTGTACCCATTGTATTCAATTGTAATATCAGTGAATAGGTATAGTCCTAACTGACCGTCAGCGTTCGGGTCTCGGGTTAGGCTACACTAAATTTTGGCGACGAGGGACTTATAATTAACGCTGGTGGCATGGCTCCACTCGGTTCGGTGGGGCCATTTGACAGTGATACGGACGACTGGAGATCATACTGGGGAAGACTGCAGCAGTTCTTTCTGGCGAACGAAATCAGTGACAAAGGAAAACAACTCGCCGTTTTTCTGAGCGTGTGTGGCAGTGCCACTTACCAACTACTACGCAGCTTGGTTGCTCCTGGAAACCCCGCGGATAAGGAGCTAGCTGTCCTCGTAAAGCTGGTAGAAGATTATGTATCGACGCCACCTTCAAGTATTGTTCAACGCTTCCACTTTTAACTGTGGTGGTCGTCACATTGCCTCCGTGTGTAAATTTGAGACCGAAGGTGGGGCATTTAGCGCGCGTGTGTCGGAGCAAGGCAGCTGATAACTGCAAGCAAAGACGAGGAAACCCGAAGCAATAAGCGGTGCCTATACATGCAGGTATTCATCAAATCCCAGAGAGGGTAACCGAGCCTTTGGTAGATGATTCAGAGTACGAGGGTGGTGAGGAGCGAGCATATACTCTCTTTGCCCTGCGTAGTCCCCCAGGCGGTCCAATGAAGATTGAAGTTTATGTAAATGACTCTCTACTGGAGATGGAGATTGATACAGGTGCAGCCTTGTCCATCATAGGGGAAGCCACCTACAGGGAATTATGGGTAAAAGACAAAGGCCCACGATTGTCCCCTACCTCTACTGTGCTGAGGACCTACATTGGTGAGAAGTTGATTATTTTGGGACGGATTTCAGTAAGGGCTTGCTACAATTAGGGTCAAGCATCACAATTGAGCCTACTTCTTGTGAAAGGGGACGGACCATCATTAAAATGGGTCGAGACTGGTTGTGCAAGTTGAAACCAGACCTTTCCATCTTCAGAACAATTGCCAGAAGTGGGTTACAGGAAGTACTAGACAAGCATGCTGCCCTGTTCAAAGAAGAGCTAGGCCTTGTGAAAGGGCTCACTATTAAGTTCCATGTAGATCCAAATGTGCGCCCTATATTTTGCAAGCATCGCACAGTACCATATGCCCTGCGAGGAAAGGTGGAAGAGGAGCTGAACAGACTGGTGGCATGTGGAGTTCTGGAACCTGTTCCATTCTCAGACTGGGCAGCTTCTGTTGTTCCAATATATAATTGTCAAGCAAGATGGACGAATCAGGATTTGTGGAGATTTCAAGTTGACAATTAATCAAGTGGCCCATGTAGAGACCTACCCTTTACCACGTATCGAAAGATTTGCTGGCCTCTTTGGGGAAAGGAAAGTTGTTTTCCAAACTTCACCTGGCAGATGCTTACTTGCAGTTAGCTTTAGAAGAGGAGTCAAAGAAATATGTTACTATATATCAACACACAAGGGCCTCTACCACTTTAACAGACTTCCGTTTGGTGTGGCCTCTGCTCCTGCCACATTTCAGCGGACTATCTCCAACATTAGTGTCTATCTGGATGATGTACTGGTTTCAGGATCATCGAAAATGGAACATTTGCAGACTCTGGAGCAAGTCATGGCAAGATTGGAGCTGGCAGGGATGAGATTGAAGAAACCTAAGTGTGCCTTTTTGATGACTTCTGTGGAATACTTGGGCCACTGCATCTCAGCTGATGGCATCAGCCCATTTCCAGAAAGGAAGCTAGCGGTGTTTGAGGCTCCAACCCCTCAGAATCTAGAACAATTGAGATCGTTCTTGGGCTTAGTTAATTATTATGGCAAGTTTTTGCCTAATCTGGCGACTACCCTTTCTCCATTATATAGGTTGCTGCCGAAGAATGCTGTTTGGATTTGGGGGTGATAACCAAAAAAGAGCTTTCCAGACGGCTAAGTCTCAACTGACTTCAGCAGATCTTCTGACCCATTTTGATCCAGAGAAAAAACTGATCCTGTCCTGTGATGCTTCCCCCTATAGTGTGGGAGCTGTGTTGGCCCATTAGATGGAACTGGACAATGGTTCCTCTGTCACCAACCTCTCCTTGTTCCATTGCTCTTCCATTTATTTACTCCAAGAACAGGAAAGTGTAACCCACATATACAAATGCCAGATATATACTTAGGTTGCTACAACCGAAGATGATGTGCATACACCCATGCATGTCAATATATTGTACTTCTTCAAAGCAATTCTTTGTAATCTAAAAACAACACTGACATGCAATTATATGGTTGTGTGAGAATGTATTCATATCAGCATTCACTTGACATTTTCAAAGAGTTAACTCTCTTTCAGTCTTCCTCTACCACCGAGCATGGCCTTATTCATGGCCCTGCACCACAGAATGTCTACTCTCTCCAGCTCACCATTACTACTCATTTGAGTTCATCACTCTGTCTCCTCGCTATGCATGTGAGGTCTCCTCGCTATGCATGTTAGGTCTCCTCGCTATGCATGTGAGGTCTCCTCGCTATGCATGTGAGGTCTCCTCGCTATGCATGTGAGGTCTCTTTCATGTTCTCCACAATCTCCTGTTTGTTCACATTTAAGTTCAGCTGACAATAAGCCACCTTGATCTATTCTGAAAAATCTCCACATCCAACCAGGTCAGGTCCGACTATCTGACAACCATCCACGTGCACCCATCTCTACTCCTTCACCAAGTCAGTATGCACCATCATTAATTTCACACATACCAAGTCCAGGTACATCAGCAATCATCACATCTGACAATCATCACTAACTCCACCTCATCACCAAGTCAGTCAATAAAACATTTTCAATACCTGACTTGTCCACTTCATAACTAACATCACACACTATCATTTACATTCATTCTCACTTTGCCCCCACTTCACCTCTTTGGGGGACATGTTATGTACTTGTAAGCAGCACAGGAAGCATGTTATATGAAATGTGGTACATTTGATCCATATATTGGGGTTCTGGTGGACGTCACCATTTTCGTTGTCCATGCAGTGAGAAAGATGAAGCACTGGTGTATCGTTCGGCTGTCTATACATGTATCTACGAGGAATCCAACTCGTAATTTCTCTTTTTAGTCTGGGGACCCGATGTCCTCAAACTATTCTCTTTATTGCGAACCCAACACAAGGGTGCAAAGAGTTAAACTATACGAAATGAACCTGGAACGTTACGAGCATTTAGAGCAGAAGTCGAAACACCGCTTTTATAGGATTACGCTCACTAGCATTTTTGTGCTCACGTGATTCGTACAGAATGAGCGTGCAATTTGTTGTATTGGGCAATTCATCACTTTTCTATTATCAATCGGGCAACCGTAGAACCGAATGAGTATAATCGTTGGAAAATGGTGAAATGTGTTGCATTTGCCAAACACTGCCGATATAATCATTATAATTATGTAGCATTTAAAATACTATTACGCAAATTTGTTGAAAAATAAGGCATATGGACCAATGTATTCCTGTGCTATTGCCTTGAAGACAAATACAATCAGCACTGTTATCTGACATGTCTTGCGCTTTGTTACCATTATAACACGCTCGATCGAAAACAACCGTGCGTGTCCAAATGTCACCCATTGTTGTCTTTTTCTGCATTGTTGACTGTTGTTGCGTAACATGTTGCTGTTGCCAGGTGTTGCGTAACATGCATGGTGCTTGTTTTATTTATTTATTTAAATTCCGCAAGCAATTCCGTGTATAACATGTTTCCTATTTATTATCGAATTATAGCATCACGAGAGAACGTCACTAACATCAACTGCTCAACAAAGACACCGGAGCAGCCTCATAACCATAAATCTATTTCTTTCTTGTCATACGATACAGCTAAAGCCGATCTTCCAGTTCTTCCTTATCCGGCCCACTAGTTGGACCTTCGAGTAACGCTAAGGTCGGGCTACCCACCACTATCGGAGCGACAGAATTTCCTGTTACAGGTAGGACTATTTGACCTTTCTTTTTTTTAGGGGGGGGGGGAGGGGGAGGGGAGGGAGGGTGGGTGTGGGGGAGAAGGGTAACTGCATGTATTTTAGAAATCGCCGACACATGCATGTACAACAGTTAATACCATGTACCAATTAATGCATGCAATTATTAAAATCGGAGGACTTCACTAATGTTTTATGTTTTTCGTCACATTTACATTATACATGGATTTGCGCAATACTGGGATTTTCCTGTGCAAACACTGTATCGTGGTACAAACCATGGATTGCTCTTGTGCAAAGCATATATACATATAATAGCCATTGGTAAAATGATCCGCCGCTGATTGCCAGCTGGCTCTGGCGTAGACGATACAACTTTTTTGCTTTTGTTAATACGAGACACGAGTGAAAAGAATGTATAAGGGCAGTTCGAGATTGTGCATGGATCCGGGGTTTGCGCAGGACAATCCCTGGATTACGCGTTTTGCGCGTAACATATACATGTACATGTATACCAGTACGTGTATGGCAAACAAAAATGGCACCAAGAATGCAGGCACCGTCCTATAAAATAGGTGCCTGCATTCTTGGTGCCGTTTTGTATCGTCTGCGCAGGACAATCCTTGGATTACGCGGTTTGCGCGTAACATATACATGTACATGTATACCAGTACGTGTATGGCAAACAAAAATGGCACCAAGAATGCAGGCACCGTCCTATAAAATAGGTGCCTGCATTCTTGGTGCCATTTTGTATCGTTTACGCCAGAGCTTGGCAATCAGCAGCGGATCGTTTTATCAATGGAGTATATGTATATATGCTTTGCACAAGAGCAATCCATGGTTTGTACCACGATACAGGGCAAATCCATGTATAACATAAATGTAACGAAAAACATGCATATAAAACATTAGTGTAGTCCTCTGATTTTAATAATTGCATGTGTATGCAAATCTATCTCCACAGCTTTCTAATGCATGACATATTGTGGCCGGAGAATATTAATAGAAGTGCCCTTCATATAGCAGGCATGAAGGGTGCTCTTATATAGGTGCATCTTTCACTGAAGTTTTGCATGGTTTGTTATAACTCATGTGGTAACTTTAGTAGTATCATCACGTGCCCTTGTGAATACCGTAAATTCTGCATTTTCTTTGTGTATCTCTGTGGCTAACTGACGAACCCATGCTGCGGCTCTGCCTTAATATGCAGCACCCTACGAATATGCTTTGAGCGATGAATTTTCATTCAAGACATACATGTACTCATGTACCCTGTAGCATGCACATCGAGAACATACTCACAACATTTTTGCGCTATACATAGCATCCTGCATGGTTTAGAATACAGAATTAGGGGCGGATCTTTAGGATATTAATCTTCACCGTTTCTTGCATGGTGTCTGCGAGCAATCCATGCAATATATGAGGTGAGCTGGCTAACATGGCCTAAGATTATATATCAGGATGTAGATGATCGAAGGCACCATAGGCACTACAATTCTATGTTCTAACACTGTATATCACTAGCAGTAGCTGCATTCTTGCGCTGGTAATATTACGATCGCCTTATGATTTTGGCACGTACCGCACCATCCAGACGCAGCTTGACAAACATGCGCGAAACACGCGCTCGTGTCCCCAGTACGACGTGTATGCTTGCTTCCGGGCACAGTTTATGGCAGCCCAATATTATAATCGTTCTGTGGCCACACCCAATTAAGGCTACACGATCAAGGCATTATCGGGGTACTATTCTAACATAAAATTCATGCATAGCCATATTTGGTAGTATTCCGGTGTCTATAAATAGAAAAATCTGGCATTTTGCGCAATTTGAAACTGCCTATAAAATGCCGAAATTCCGGTGGAATTTTTTTCGACAAGCCTACCCCAGTATAATACGACGTGTATGAGGGAAGCGCGTCTGAGTTGTCGTGTCTCGACCTAGAGCATTGATCTGGAGACGACATTTTCTAATCATGACTCCCATATTAATTCTATTATAATAACATACAGATAGATACATGTACCTGCTACTATTGTTGGTTATTAATTACTTTTATTGTCGCGCGCGTTGCATGCACCATAGACATAATTCTATGCATGCCAGCACACGATGCTATAGCTTCGATCATTTAGAACGACAATTCTTCTAACGGCTAATAAAGGTCTGATCGTATGTGAAATTTGTGAATAACTGTAAACGGAGAATGGCCATCAGATCAGTAGAGCAACCCGTTAAGCAATTCGGACAAAAACTATTGCTGACAAGCTTAGAGTGGCCAAGAAGAAAAATAATAAAAATAACAACAGAGTGGAAAAACACTCCAAGGTAGTCTGCTTTGAGTGTGTTATGACTGCGCCGACTTTGGTCATACATGTAGTGCATTTAATGGACTGGGGACCTCCCAGGCAAATAGCCTACGGGGTGGGGCTGAGGTTTATGTGTTTCTTTTGGTGATCTCTTCACAAGCCTTTACCTATAGTATATCTATCACTTTGCCCTTCTCCCCATACCCCCTCGCCCCTAAATCCTGGATCCACCCATGCACTTGCTAGACTTTTAAAAATGGGTGGTTGTGTTTAAAAAGTTGAGCTGCATGTTATATGTATATATGTATGTATCTGCTCCTTTAATATTATCTCAATATCCTTTTTAATTTTGTGCAACTCGATAAAACCCTCTTTTTAATGTTTCTGTACGGAATAGCTATGCTTTAATGGTCTCCATAGTACCTGTTAGATTATTGTATTCAATTTGTCATTGAAACACAAACCCATTTGCACTCTACAATGAATGTATGGCTTACTTGTGCGCTTTTTGCTACACATATGTGTTGCCTTTGGTATAGAATGAGCCATATATATATATATATATAAATATATATATATATATAATTATATATATATATATATATATATATAATATATATATATATATATAAATTACATATATATATAACATATATATAATAAATAACATTCATACATACATACATATACATAAACCACAATAGAGGAACATTGGAAGGTTTTTGTCAATCATGCTACACCAAAGGTATCACAGATTCACTTCAATAGAGGCTGGGAGGTGTACACCATGTCTTTGATTATATCACGCTCCTCTGATACTATGTATGGATGATCGTAAAAGAGAGAAGCCAAAAATGTTATCCATGTCCTACACTGCTCATGAACCGTCTTCTATTTATAAAGCCGTGCGGTTACTTTAATAGTTCTGTAGCGTATGACAGCGGTGGCTGCGATGTAGAAGAGGAGAGGCCAATAAGAATAGGACTGATGCCATTTAGGTGCACTCTATCCCTGCGGGTGGCTCAAACTGATCAGCAGTGGAAGGTTTTTTTTTTTTAATCCTCTTGCTGTTAGACCATAGCCACATTTCTGCTGGTTGAGGCATCCTGGAAGAACTGAAGTGTTTGCCAACCAAACCACATTGGCATATATGTCCATTCAATCATAGACCGCATGCTTGATAGCCTCAGTATGTATAGTCAGAGTCCCCTCAGCAGATAGTTTGATGGCTGCAGCTTTTATGATACCAGGCAATCCATTGTTGCTGATGGAAATCATGGTCTACTGTGTGCAAAACACATTTGAAAGTGCATGCCAGTGCACGTGCCTTTACCTATAAGTAAGGCCAATCGCAAACAGGTACCACTGTATTGAAGCAAAAGATACCAACATAACATCGAGATCACAGTGCTAGACTCTGATGAATAATAATTATAATATACTATAATACATGTATATATAATTATGAATTACATGGTTATGATAGATTTATCCTCCATATCAGAGCATGCTATCAAACGGGTCAATGACACAACTAATTATAAAATTCAGTACCTTTCATTTTTGTCACTAAACCGCTAGTTGCATAACGTCACAAGCCGAAGGCTAGTGAACACTGAACAGGAGATAAAGTTAGGGCAGTAGTGCTTAGGATTAGAGCATGAGTCGCGAAGCGCCGATGATGCCGACTCCGAATCCGGGGTCAAATACCTATATAAGAAGTATACTCCGGACGTGGCATCACTAATCAGTCAACGTACTTAACGAAACAATGGTTTAATTAAGTACGTTAATTGGTGGTGTTAAAGGGAAAGGGTCTATTGCACCCGCAGTGCTGTCACTATTCATTCCACCAAATGGGCACCCGTAACACAATCAAACCGCCTCGTCCAGAGTCCGCTTCTAAGTGCCCAAGGAAGCAAAGTAGATACAAGTGATCATGCAGAAATCTTTGATTAGACTACAGCGGCTTAATTGCTTTTCTGTGATACGTTTCTTAAATTCCTACCAGAGGTCTAAGCAGCTATGCATTTGTGGCACAAGCCTAATTTCAGTGTATTTGTTACGCGCGATCGATCGATATAGGTGCGCAATCAATGGATACATCGATGGCGCAGCCGCGCAGCGCAATCGATGGATTACGCAAATCCATCGATCGCGGGTAACATATCTATTGCCAGCATACATTGGTTTCATCCGCTTTAGATTCATCTTACAAATGTTAAAGCTGTCCGGAAGATATGTTTTTTTTTGTGTGTACCATTACATTTTCATGTATAAAAAATAGAAGGGTCATGTGCAGAGTGAAAATAATCAATTAATCCAGCATGCAGGTTCATGAAAACTAATTGATAGCGCAATTGTTCTAGTTCACCGCAGTGTATAAGAGCGTATACTTATTATTATTACACAACGATATTTTGTTTCTGTCCTGACAAATGGCTGAAGCTGAAATGAATGATTCTGTTCTGAACGTGACATTACTAGTCGATGAGCCTCAAACGTATGTTCAATCCAAAATGAATGCACATGTGGGAGAAATTGAAATGATGCAACTATCTGTACAAGATGTACTGGAGGAATACATGTAAGTAAGCTCATACATGTTCTACATGCCCTAATATGCTACCGCTACAGTGAACGTCTATTTTCAATATCACCAAAACATGAGGATATAAAGAGAGTTACATGTAAATACCTGCATCACAAGCTCAGGGATGCGACAAGTGCAAACGATAATGCAACTGTTGACCTAATTGTTAGCAATGTGATGAGGGCAATAAAAAGGAAATGTGAGGACATTGAGACAAAGGAGGATGAAGAAAGGTACAAACTTCAATCTGCGATCGATTCAAATGCTAAAGTGAGTAGCATGTATAATAATACATGCATTAGAGCTTCACTTATAAGAACTACACTCTCTTTTGTTTTGGCAGGCACTGTTCGATTGTATGCCAAATCCACGTACAATTAGAAAAGCATTTGTGAAAGCGGCAACCATAAAAGACGACTCGTATAATGTACGTATATTGGAGTAAATTAACTGTGTTTGATGCGTATAATGCGCGAATCAATGTATTGAATCGAGCCTGTTGAACTGATCATACCTGTTAAATATAATATCTTTTCATTTCTCTCAGGAATGGCCACTACTAATAGCAGCTGGGTGTGGATATAAACATTCTTTCACACAGGTTTGGGAGGCGATAAAAACTAAGGAAAAACGATTAGGGACAGATCTACTTGGGAATAACTGTTTGGTTAGAGCCATTCAAAAAAATCATAGGTACATATTGCAAAACACATGCATGCTCAATAACCAACCACAATTATATGCTACACTTCCGTAGGGGAGTGGTGAAAGCTATATTAAAACTGGAGGATTCGGATGTAGTTATGGATTTGATGAAGGTGTGCCTACATAAGAAAAGAACTATATTTGGATACTCATATGAAACTCCACTAAGAATGCTTATCAAGGATATGCCAGGTAACACATACATCAGCCTGGCTAAATTATACCTTGTTTTTCTGACAGATATGGCAAAACACTTCCTGGATTTATGTGCTGAAATGTATACAAATGGTAAGCTTACAATGTCCACGCCACAGTTGACAATTTTAAATATGGCACTGAGTATGAATGTTGTAAAACGCTACCCCTTTAGATCGTGTACATGTATATACATGTATCCCTTGGGCTTGGTGATATAGTTTATCACTGTGTACGCCAAATTTGAACATGTACATGTACTTATGGTTTTGTACTTTGCTGTGCACATGTATGCATGTATAATATATTAAGGCTACTCCAAATGGGACTTTAGTTTCCCGTCCACCCTTCCTCGATGCGGGCGGGCGGGGTGTATTTGTATTATGTATTATTATTAACCTCGGTGCCTAGTCCTTACATTAGTTACATAAGAAGTCAAATAAAGTCGTTCTTAGCGCTCCAAAATCTTCAGTTGTGGCTCCGATCAAAACGCATGGGACCTTCCTACAAACTGCATCCGGTCGATACCTTTATTCAATTACAGTTTAATGAGTGCATCATTTCTAGCACTGTCCACGTTATTTCACCACTAGAAGTAGCCAGCTACAGATTAAATAATAAAACTTTGCATTTTAAAATTTATATATAGTCATTTTGTGACATGGCAGTACTAGTACTAACTGTTGTGATGCTACATAATTCAAAGTATTGAAATTCAGAATGAAAAAAAACTATTAAATTCTAATCAACATCTGAGGCCATACAATGAACCAGAAAGACCATATAGCATTTAGACAAATCCTGGTGCACCAAATGTATAGGGCTAACTCTACAGTGCCAAGGTCGTTTGCTGATCTTGTGGTTAGTTTTGTGCAGTGTTTTTCTCCATTCTGTATTTCATTCACGATGCGCTATATTGAAGTATTTTTAAAAAATCTAATCTATTTATTTTCTTCACAGAAGTTGAACATGTTAAGCATGAATTTATTGATGATGAAGAGTGGGTGTTAGAAGAGGACAATAGTCCAGCATCTGGGAAAGTCACATGTACACAATCCTGCCAGTCAGCATGGACAAAATTGATCAAATATCTGCGAAATGAAACTCAAAAACCAAGCAACCATGTATTAAACTGCATTGTAAGCAATTTGACCTTATCAGCTTTGAGTTCATTCAGTTGCAACATTCTGTGCAGGTGAAATACCACAGGTTAAAACTGTTGAAGCACCCATTCATATCACACTGGATTGAGGAAAGATGGAAAGCTGCAAGAGTCATTTATATCGTTTTATTCATTTCATACTCCTGTTTTTTATCTTTTCTTACTGCATACTCTTTCAATACTCCAAATCCAATCCTTTCTTCTAACTGTAAGTGGCTAAATATGCATGCCCAATAATACATCTATATTGTAAACTACTTGTACAACAGGTATCAATGCAACGTTTGGTTCTGATAGTAATAACAGCTCTACTTCTGATCAATATACAAGCAAAATTATTGCTGTTAATCCCGTGGATATAAAATGCTGTAAGTGTACTATTGTCACACACCATATGCAACACGTGTTCATCATTCACCTTTCACCAGCATTTAGATTTTGTGCTGCTATTATAGTAATGATATTTGCTGTGCTGCACATTGCACTTGAAATTCTGCAAGTCTATAAGAACAGAGGATACTACTTCACGAGCTTTGAAAACTATGTACAACTGTTTGTTTTCACTGGATCAATTGTCTTCACCTCAAACGTTGGAAGGCAATGCAATTGCATAGATGAAAATAGATGGCAACTTGGGGCTTTTGTCTTGTTTTTTGCATGGATAAATTTCATGATACTGTTGAAGGACTATCCAACCTTTGGGGCACCTATCAACCTACTATTCACTATATGGCACAAATATATAAGGCTGGTCTATTTGCCAATATTGCTGATGATATCATTTGCTCTTCCTTTCTACATGGTGTTTGTGATTAATGTCGATGGAATGGTGAGTTATATTTAAACTGTGTGCATGGAAATTTGATCTTGGCATGCATTGAAACTTTAGAACGACATCATTGCTTACCAAGAAATTTCTAAATCTTTGCTGAGGACGTGGGTAGCTCAAATAGGAGACACTGGTTTCAATGATATATTCTTGGGTGCTCCATTGCCATACATAGTGGCAGCCACAATCATTTTTGTTTTATTCATCGCCATGGTACCTATTCTTTTCAACAACATGCTGGTATGGAGTATATGCTGTGTGCATGTTCTCCAAATTAAGAGAAATTTTTGGTATGCACGTAGGTTGGACTTGCTGTTGGACATGCACATGTGGCATTTGAAGCAGCGGAATTGCAAAACTGTGCATGCCAAGTAAAAGATGCACTAATGCTTTGTTGCTAGACTATTGTTAAACCTTAACTTTTGCTTCATATATCATAATAGCTATGTAAGGTATTGGCTGATTAGATAATGTAATTTATACAAGTGCTAGGAATCTATTTAATTTGGTCGGGGATTATGGATACATGTCATTATCGTATTTTTGATAAACATGTTAAATATTACTAAAGGATATTGCTATTACCAAACTCAGTAAAATAGATTGTCATTAGAAGTGTTTATGTGTATTCATTTCAATTTGATATTCTTTTTATGCTTACATGTTGTTATATAGCTTTGTAACTATTTAACTTGTAGTTAGTATACATTGAGGCTGAAAGGCAACATTAGAAAAATTGTCCCGCATTTTTATTATAGAGCTTCCACATGACTTACCAACAATGGAAATCATACAACCAAAAGCTATACGTATTGCATGCATTGCCATAGCCAGTGATATTCAGTAAGCTTTCTTTATGTGTTCTTCCTCCCTATTCAGGTTAAGTTCATTCTTTTTTATGAAGATGCATTCCCACCCTTGATGAAAATGTTGACGGGTGTAACACAGAGATGCAGCTGCAGATGCAGTTGCTGTGATGTGCAGAATATGTTTCAAGATATATCTGATAAATCTCTGCATCATGATACTAATCAAACAGAAGAGATAGTGGGCAAGGAAGACTTATTAGCAATAGAAGAAAACTTTATGGATAAACTGGATGATGTGAAGGAGCAGCTTGGTACTATGAAGCTGAGTATGGAGCAGTTTGATACTATGAAGCACGGTATTGAGCAGCTCACGAATATCCTACAGGAATTAAAGAAAAACATCAAAACATGAGTCAACTGTTTGAAATTGGCAGAGAAATTGTAGCATACATGTACATGTAATTGCAATGAAGGGCAATATTAGTGGATTTAGTCACTGGTGACCTTTGTATGAATGCAATTGACAATTATGATTATAAGTAATTATAATTCTTCTGTACAATATTATAATAATATATATTATTTTATTCATATATAAATTCATTAATAATTACAATTACAAGTAGACATATACACCACTTGAAAAACATGCAAAAATCAAAGTTAAACTCCACCTCAGACCTGAAAAAGCCTGAACGTGAAAGTATAGCTCGAGCATTTGCTCACACCAGTGTTAGATTGAGACATTGGTAGATGGTAGTGATGGCCTTGGATTTGCTACACTGCAACTGGATGGTCAGACAGGATGCTAGCCGAGAAATGGTGGACTGGGCTTCTACACCCCAGCAACCATAAGTCTCAACTGCTAAGGGTATAGCAACCCATCCAAGCTCTGCACACTTGCGATCATTAACACCATGCTTCCGAACTTCTGCTACCATAGCTTCTGACCCTCTTGCAACTCCCGCTTCAGTTAAAGTAGTGAGATTAAGTGGTGAGGTAACCTCTACAGTTAGGTCAAAAGCTGCTGGTTTGCCGATTATCCAGTTCTGTGCAAGAATATCAGCTGGACGACTATGTCTTATTATTATTATCATTATTATTATTATTATTATTATTATTATTATTTTATTTTATTTTATTTTTTTAGAATGTATTTATATTTATATATATCATACATATTACATGTAGATATTCACAATGCATAAATACACCCTATTATTACTACTGGTCTGGTACAAAACATCTGGAGAGGATGGCTACAGCGTTGGCTCTAACTAAGCAGAGGTTCAGCCTGCCATATAGCTCAGCTAGGACCACAGCCTTAGCCCTGTTGCAGCTGGTCGCAAGGCGAGAGGCCAGAAGTGCCAAAGACTCCATTGCTTCTGTCCCCCAAGCACCATATGCCTCAACCACCATGGGGACACAAACCCAACCTAGCTCCTTGCATTTGGCATCGTTTTCTTCATGCTTTCTCAGCTCAGTAGCTCTGGCAGCCTGACCTGCTGCTAGTCTTTTTTATTATTATTATTATTATTATTATTATAAAAAGGCAAAATTATGTATCATCAACCAAATATACCAACGATTGGCCATCACATTGCAAAGGCAACATGCCAGAGCAATGATTGCCAGGCAGCCATTACAAATTAGTGTACTTGAACATGAACATCTCTATTTAAAATGTATTATACATATACACATATTACACGAGAATAAGTACAACCTTGATCACAAAGAAAAAAGTTGAACACTTAGCCTACCTACAAAAGTGTCAATTAACTATCTCTCGCCCCATAATGGACCTAGCCACTGACCTTACCAGAGAGATGCTGAGGTGACCATAAATGTCTCTGACAACAGTAGACTTCGGTCGACCCTGATGTAGGGCCAGCAAAGTGGCCAAGCGAGAAAAAACGCCTTGTGCCTCTCTTCCCCATTGCCAAATATTTCCACTGCAAGAGGAATGCATGACCATCCGAGTGCTTGGCACCTAGCATCATTAGCTGCATGCTTCCTTGTCTCAGCAGCCAAGGCTGCAGCTCCTTCATTGATGCTGGCCTCATTCAGGATGACCGGGGTAAGAGGAGAGGTAACAGTGACGCCAAAGGCAGCTGGCTTAGCCCTATCCCATCCATCAACCAGCACATCAGCAGGTCGTGTGTAATTGTGTGTTCCCAAGAGCCCTCTACCAAACTCAATTCGCACAGATAAGTGGGCACGACGGCAAAAGTCAGCAATGATGTTTCGCAGGCGGTTGTGTCTAATGACCACATCACCCCCATGTCTGCACGAAACCGCATGATGGCCAAGTGGGTCCAAAGCAGTGTCTGGACAGAAAGGGCAAGAGGCTCTAGCAGTAGAGTTCATGCCAAGCCACCATTTCACTGCTGAATGGAATTCAGAAGAGTCAAGATGCAATCCAAGACCCACAGAAGGAACAACTGACAACCAAGAGCTAGCATGAGCAGCAGAAGAAGAAAGAAGACGTGCCTTGGTCATCATAATTGTGTGAAAAAGATGACTGTCTAATTTCCTGGACAAGGCATGCTGGGAAGGAGGAGAGGATAAAGCAGCTTCTAAAGTGATGACATCACTAGTGGATACAAGAGAGTTGAACCTTGAAATAGCACTCACTAAATGCCTGTTGCTAGCCCTACCAATACCTGAGCAAGATAAAGAAGAGATGAAAGCAGCCCAGCCATGGTGAGAAAGAGACCGAAATCCTAAACCTCCAAAACTCAGGCTAAGTCGTGCTTGCTGCCAATGAACATCAGGAATGTCGACTGCCAAGCATGAGGAGAAACAAATCCTTATCTCTTCATCAAAGGACTGTAGGGAGTCAGCGGAAATACTTGGAGGAGTGGTTCTTGCTATAAGTAAACAAGTTTGCAGAAACTGCCACATATCCTAAGGAGAGATGTTGCCACATGGAGATCCGCTGTAGCTACATCCACCAAAGCTGATAGTAACCCCTTAGCTTGGGAAACTTTCTCACAAATGAAATGGGTGCAATGTATGTAATCACCTATTGGAGCCCCAAGTATGTCAAGATTAGGCAGGAGTGAACTTCTCACAGGAGGGAAAGCAGTGTTGCCCATCCTACCAAACAATTCACATTTGGTCAAATTGATATGGATACCCAGAGCAGGGCCCAACTCCTCTAACAGATGCACTGCTTGAAGCACTGCAGGACGGCTACCTGCAAGAACCTATTATGTATTCTGTATAATAATAATAATAATAATAATAATAATAATAATCTTTCTGATAGTCAATGGATGCAATGTACCCTTGATCTCAAGCATGGTGGTTTGGGTTTGAGAAAGGTCAGTGAGCATGCAAATGCTGCTTACATTGCATCAGTGATCGCCAACTCTTCCACAATCAAGGATCATATTTGCAGAAATGCGCCTTCAGGTGAATGTGCTCACCTAAGGAAAGCTGTTGAAGATTACAACCTCACTGTTGGTCTGTCAGATGGTTTGTGCACTCCTTTTCCAGTTGTCATAACACAAAAGAAACTTTCATCCGCCATTGATGATAAGAACTATAAAACTCTGTTCCAGTCGACTTCACTTCCAGTTGACAGAGCCAGACTAACAGCAGTCTCTGCTCCACATGCTTCAGCATGGCTGTCAGTGATTCCAAACGAACAACTTGGTCTATCACTATCACCACATGAATGGAGAGCTGTAGCTAGATGGTGGTTGGGGGCAGAAGTTTTTAGTGAAGACTCCAAGTGTCCATTTTGCCATTATGACCAAGGTAGGTCTGGGCACCATGCGACTGTTTGTAAAGTGAATGGCGATCTAACCAGACATCACAACGCTATTCGCGATACAATTTTTCACATGGCTTCTCAGGCAGCCCTTTCACTTCATCTGGAAAAACCATACATTCTGACTGGTATCAAGCAGAAACCGGCTGATATTTACATTCCTAACTGGTCTAGAGGTGAACCTTTAGCAATGGACATCACTGTTGTCAGTCCTACACAGGTTCATCTTTTAGATTACCACCATCCACAGTCTGAACAACTTTGTGCTGCTCATTGGAGAGAGGAACAAAAGTGGCATAAGTACGAGCAAAGTTTAGATGCCGAACATATACTTTTTGTTCCTTTGGCTGTTGAGTCTTTTGGTGGTTGGGGCACAGCCGCACAGCTAGTATACCCATTTTCTAGACTCTGGCCAGAATGGTGGCCAACAGATCAGATGAGCCAGTTTCGTCAGTATCTTGCTGACTATATCAAAGGCTTGCCATTGCTTTGCAGAAGAACAATGCCTGTGCTGCAATGATTGCTAGGCAGCCTCTTGTTTACTAGTTTATTGTGTTTTTCTTTTTGTTGTGTCCCAAGTTTTGTGCATTTGCATGTATACATATATTCATTTGTACTTTGCTCGTAACCATAGATATTTGATACATGGATTGGAAACCTCTCACGTGATCCATTAGGACTCGTACAACATTTATTTGCAATCCGAGTTTCGCTTTTTTGGTGCGTGGGCGTACAGTTATCCTAGCGTTTTGAGCTTTTTCTAGCACTTAACGCGTGTTTTATTGGTAAGAAGTGTTCGTATAGGTTAGTTGTCAATCTGTAAACAACCCTACTCATTGTTAGGGCAGGTTGAACGTTGATTATAGTTCATAGACGGCTTGATGGCTTTGTGCGACTGTATCGTGAGTATGGTAAGTCGTATAGGAACCGTCTAAGCAGTTTCAGATACTTCACTACGAAAGCTATGAGGTTGACTAACCTACATGTATCTGTAGCGTGTAGTTATTAGCGTGTACGGTGTTAGCTGCTATACATGTATAAGGCCCACTCTTTGTGCGACTGTAACACGTTTTATATGCACGCCTGTAAGATTAAAAGACTGAAAAGTGTAGTGCACACATCGTGGTGTATGGTGAAGTGTATCTTTTAGCTTGTCGTACTATGTATGAGCTTGTGTTAAATTTTTTGGGTAACTTGTTATAATTGACTTATATACACAGCAAGGCTTTGTGCGACTGTATCGTGAGTACGGTAAGTCGCATAGGAACCATCTAAGCAGTTTCTGATACTTCCCTACGAAAGCTATTAGGTTGCCAACGTACATCTGTCATATGTCTGTAGTGTGCAGCTCGTAGAGTGTAGGGTGTTCGGTGCCATCAGTGTAATGCCCACTGTAGTGTTGTTTCAACTTTATGGGACTGTAACACGTTTTTATATGCACGCCTGTGAATTAGAAGACTGAAAAGTGGGTCGTGGTGTATGGGGATGTGCGTACTATGAGCTTGTATTAAAAAAAAAAAAAATTCGTAACACAGTAGTGGCTCACTAATCAGACCACGCGGTAATAAGACCACTTAACCGCCCGATTATAAGACCACTTCGCCAATCCGACCACCGTCTAATAAGACCACTAGTGTATAAATATTGGAGGTGCGTTTTTGTGTACCTTTCTTTCTCTGAACAGGCGATCAATGAAGTGGTTTCCTAATACAGTTGGTACCCACCATGCATTCGATTGCGGGGAAAATCGACGATCCCGTACTAATGGAGTTAGCAATGTCTATGACACACACGAGCCAGCTCTAAGCTTGCTTTACAATCCTTGGCATAATTGTTCATCCTTCCAACTGTTATTTTGTTACGATTCGTTTGTTTATCTGCTACTGGTATTATAATCAAAGAGCATTTCGAAAGGCGGGAAACTCGCCCGTAAGACCGAAACGGTCGTATTGGCGAGTTTTACCACAAGATCCGATTGTTCCGGGGTGGTCTTATTAGTGAGCCGCTACTGCAGTACACAGCTAGCCATAAAACCCCAACTAACGACCACTTCCGGCGATGCATGTGGCTAATGACATTCATTGCTGGGTTTCCAATCCATGTATCAAATATCTATGTTGTAACCGTTGTATTGTTTCATAATATATAACAACAATAATAATAATAATAATACGAACCAAATACGAGTATTATACACTACTGTAGGCCTACATTATATACATGTATAACCAGCTATACATACACACTACACTCAAAAAGGAAGCCGTCCTTCACCCTCCCACTGCACCATCAGATGCCTCGACAAAGCGCCATGCAGGTCTAGTCTCGTCCGACTTCGGTGGTTTTTTTTTAAGAAATACACGTGGTCTTCGGAGACAGCCTTGGAGTCCAGTTCCCCCTTGCGTAGCCCTAATCGGCAGTGGCGGCCCTCAGACCCGTTGATGAATAAAATTAAGTATCAATACTATTAATGAATGCAATTAACAACATCCCACGTGATATAGCGTATCATCCAGATGGCAAGCAATCTGTTCACTCACCTCATTCGGCAAGTATCTTGAGTTACTTTCCCAAGAAAGCAAAAGGTAATTATGTAATGCGCTAAAAGATTTAGGCCTACGCGTACAGGAATCACGCACCCGCCCGATCGCGTTATCTCGTTATGCCCGGTATTCACCATAAACTACTGTACTTTTAAGTTTATGGGTCTTCTATAGTCCCACTGACCAGTTATCACACAGGCCACTTCTTGTATCGAGCCCAAAACGGACAACAACCATTAGTTCAATCAAATGTGAAATGCGGATAAATATGTTCTGTTCCATTCCACTCCCCCCCCCCCCCCCCCCCCCCAACCATTATTTGCCGCCATTTTTTAGTCTTTCGCCCCAGTTTAAGGCTTGATAGATAGTCTGTGTCGCTAAGAGCGGGACCCCCAAAAGCTTCCGCGCTTCGTGCGGGAGGGGGCACATCCCCCTCCCGCACCCTCCCCCTATTGATTATTCATGTCGGACCCCCCCCCTTCCAGATTTCCTGTATCCGCCCCTGATGACTCCGGGAGTGGCCACGAAAACTTAAAGGGAGGAATCCCCTCTACCGATATTCGGTAGAGGGGATTCCTCCCTTTTCGTGGCCACTCCCGGAGTTAACTCCTCAGCCCCGTCACCCAAACGCAAAGTCCAGCCATCCTGAAAGACGTTTTCCAAAAAGAGCGCACTCTGCACATACATCGTGGCTTCGGCCAAAGATGGCAAGTAGCGTGAGGTGGCCAGCCTACACGTACCAATGGTAGTAGCAAGAGTTTGGTCCAAAGAACAAGGATAGTAAGCAGATGGGACTCAAAGTAGCACTGCCCAACCGCGCGCGGAAATAATGTTATCACTAAAAATGGCGTAGAATGCCTTGCTGTAGCTGCAATGGCAAAAGAGCGCTTTGCAAGAAAGTCTGCATCGACTGCTACTCAGGAAGGAATTGTAAGTGCATGTGCTAACGCTTCGGTTACGCCCACAGCATCTCAGACATCGTCGCAGCCGCTGCTCCCTATCCCATCGCCTTCATGCACATCGGCTCAGGCGTCGCAACCCTCGTTACAAGTAATTCCTCTCCTATCAACGAGGCCTTCCCCGACCGTAGATGATCTGCCTCCTTGCTGCCTCCCGATGAAGCACAATCGCTGTGCAAACAGGGCCTTAACATTAGCAGAATCGCCATTAGAAAACTCACACGCTGCTCTTCGCATTGACGACGATGACGCTACTTTGCCTGACGTGCTGACGCCTGAGGTTTCTTCTCATGAATTAAGTGAAGAGGATCCCCGTGAAGTTAAATTTGCGGCAGCGGTTATCAATGAATGTAATAATGCAGCTGTCTCTGCCTGTAGTTCGGTTCTCTTAGCAACGGATCCTACCTTGCATCAGCGGTCACCTGTTTCACAGTCGGAAGGATTACAAGTTAATAACACCAGTGTAGGTAGTATGGGTAGCAGGAAACAGTGTGCAGTGCATGGATGCCCTGAACTTATTGCTCCCACTATGTGGAGACAGCATATGCATGTCGTTACATGCTAAGGGCTTGCTCCCTGGTAGCGTTCCAGTCAACTGGCTTAACGAGCACGGCCTTTTTAAGTGCTCAGACTGCAACAATCTTGTAGCAGAATCACATCGTTCCTCCCATCAGGTAAAGTGTACTCACATCGTTCATGTTGACTCGCCTAGTAGTATGCCTCGTAATGCAGGCTCCCTTTCTTTCGAGTCTCTTCCTACTTTTGAAGATATATGCAAGCTGCCATGCCCCACAATACATCATGTCCCAGCCAAAGCTAGGCCAGCACTAGCTCGGGCTTTATCCACATGCTTACGTTCAATCCTTCATGAGAACACTTAGGAATCTTGGAAGAAGCTTTTTATGCTCCCAAAGTGCTTGGTTTCTTCCCCAAGAGGACGTCACCACAAGCCCTGTTCAATTGAGCGCCTCTGTGATCAATGGTTAAAAGGTGAGTACCATCTTCTTTGGCAGCGAGCTGTAAGCCAGACCACTGGTAAGTTTCGTCAGAAGCAGCAAGAAAAAACCGAGAGAAAGGTTAAGATTTCAGTTGCTTTAGCCAGAGAAGGACTCCTTGGAAAAGCATGCCAGGTCTTGACCTCGGCAGGAATAGCACCAAACAACAATGAAACATGGGAGCTCATTCAATCTAGACACCCAAAAGGACCTCCCCCCATTCCACCAGCTCCGAGCAATCCACCAATTCCAATTCTCAGTAAAGATTTCAGTATCATTACGGTACTGAGGTCTTTTCCGAAGTCAACAGCATGTGGACCGTCAGGCCTTCGTATACAACACCTTTTAGATACTGCTGAAGTGCCTCTACAATATCCCATTTTATCTTCTCTAAGAGACATTGTGAATTTGCTTGCCTCTGGAAAGGTTCCGGTTTCAGTGTCACAATATCTAGCTGGAGGTAGTCTCACTGCTCTGGTGAAAGATAAGCCAGGTTTTCCTCCAGACATTAGCCCCATTGTAGTGGGGAAAGTCTTACATTGTCTAACAGGTATATGTCTTTGTGCAGTGCAAAAGTCCAAGGCTAGCGAATTCTTTGCCCCATTTCAATTTGGAGTAGCCTGTCCTGTGGGAGCAGAAAAAGTGATTCATGGTCTCAGGCACTGCATTGAAGAGCACTGGGAAGAAGAGGACTTTGTTGTGCTGAAGATCGATATGTGCAACGCTTTCAACTTTGTTTCTCATCAAGCTCTGTTAGATGAATGTGCCCTTCACTTCCCAGACCTTCTTCCATGGGCATTCTGGTGTTATGGGCAGCAACCATTGTTGCAGCACCCCCTGGGCACTGTAACATCAGAGGTAGGGGTTCAACAGTGTGACCCTCTAGGTCCCATGTTCTTCTGTCTTGTACTGCACAAGCTTGTGAGTGCCATTGCCATGGATGAAGACGCGTCAAGGTTGCTTTCCATGCCTGGTACCAGGATGATGGTGTGGTTGCAGGTCCAAAGCAATCAGTTTTACGTGCACTCTATATAATCCAAGAACTAGGCCCTCCATTAGGACTGGTGATTAATCCATCAAAATGTGAGTTATATAGCCAGAATGACTTGAGCGGTTTTTCATCTCAGATGAAGCTATCCAACGTGCCTCATCTTGAGATACTGGGATCTCCTATTGGGGACACAATTTTTTGGGCTATAACTTTGTGTCTCAAAAATGTGCGCAGGCCTCTCAATTGCTTTCTCAACTTGAGGAAGTTGGCTCTGTTGACCCCCAAGTTGCTCTACTTCTGTTACGTACATGCGGTGCATTTTGTAAAATGGTGCACTTGGCAAGATCCACACCCCCTTCTCTTGTTGCTGAAGGATTCAAGTACTTCGAAAATGATGTCCGTCATTGCTTTGCATTGTGCACAGGAGTGGACACCAGTGATGATGCTTGGGAGCAGGCACAACTCAGCCTAAGTAGAGGTGGTTTAGGGCTTCGTCGTCTCTCAAAGCATTCACCAGCCTGTTATATTGCTTCTGTGTGCAAGTCAGGGTTGTCCTCAGCTCCTCAGCAACATCTCTTGCAGTCCATTGATGATTTTAACCATTGCATTCCACCTAGCAAGGCTATTTATTTTGAATCTTTGACGAACACTCCAAGCAGCCAGAAAGCACTTTCGGGAGAGATTGAAGATGCAATGTTTAGGCAGTTAGTATCAAAGTCATCAATTCCAGATAGAGCACGTTTGATTTCTGTGTCATCCCCACACGCCTCAGCCTGGCTTTCGTGGTTCCTTCTCCAGGGCTTAATTTACATTTGGAGCCTGCTGAATTTCAAGCGGCCATTCAATGGTGGCTTGGAATCGGGGTTGCCCACTGTTCAATGTGTCCACACTGCCCTCATTCTCTGGATCCATTAGGGCACCATGCCATAACGTGCAAGCATGGTGGGGATGTAGTTACCAGGCACAACAGGCTTCTTGATGTTTTTGCAGAGTCCTGTAGACGAGCCTGCATCTGTGTTCAAGTGGAGGCAGGGAGTGGATTAGTACACGATGAGCACCACACTCGCCCAGCTGATGTCCTGGCCGCCAACTGGATGCTAGGGAAGCCTGCTGCCTTTGATTTTGCTGTCACATCTCCGCTTATTTCAAGTATATTACATGAAGCGAGTGTGACAGCAGGGTCAGCAGCCTATGCTACAGAAGTGAGAAAACATCAGGCAAATGATGTGAAGTGTGCAGAACTGGGTTGGGTCTCTATTCCAGTAGTGGTAGAGACGTATGGGTGCTGGGGTACGGAGGCTAAATGGGCATTGTCACAGCTGGCCTCTCGATTAGCCATGAGGCTCAATTGCCCAAAGTCAACAGCAACAGCATCCCTCTATGGACGACTAAGCATAACCCTTGTCCGAGCCAATGTCAGGGCACCGTTGTCCAGAGTCATTGCTCTGGATGGTTATTAAAGCTGAACAATACATGTAGACTTAGTGGTGTTTTGATGTGCTATAATGTCATGTGTATATTCACTATGTTATCTCAATAATAATAACATTATGTTTCATGTTTGGAATTCAAATATTTGTATTAATTTTATTAGTGTGCAATTAAAACTAATGGAATCTTCAATAAATAAATTAAAAAAATAAGTTATTCAGTAATTTAATTAAAGTCAGTAGGGATCACATTCCTAGCCAGTATGGCCCTTACTATGGCTCTAACCAGGGTGACATTTAGCCTTCCAAGCATGTCACTGATAACCCTGGCTTTACGAAATGAGGAAGAGCCAAAGGCCAAGCGTGTGGCCAGTAGAGCAAAGGTTCCTCTTGCTTCCTCACCCCAATTGCAGTAAGTTTCTACTGCTAGAGGCACACACCTCCAGCCTAGTTCAGCACATTTAGGGTAATTGGCTGTGTGCTTTCTGTTTTCTGCAGGTTCAGCAGCAGCACCCACCCTCCTACTTGCCTCAGCCAAAATAGCAGGGGTAAGAGGAGATGTGACCATGATGTCAAAGGCAGCCGGCTTGCCTTGTGCCAGTCCCTCACTAGCACATCAGCTGGGCGAGTGTGGTCCAGTCCTGGAGTGAGGCCACTTCCAGCTTCTAACCTTGTTGCAATGTGAGCTTGGTGGCAAAAGCTCAGGAAGACATCACGCAACCTATTGTGGCGTATAGCGACATCAGCACCACACCGGCAGGTAGCTGCATGATGGCCCAGAGGGTCCAGTGCTACATCAGGGCAAAGACCACATGAAGAGCCTCTGGAAGTGTCCACGCCCAACCACCACTTCACTGCTATCTGAAGCTCATTGGGATCTAAATGTAGCCCAAGACCTACAGAAGGCACAACTGTGAGCCAAAAGAGGCGGCATGGGGTGCAGATGTAGAGAGAAGCCCTGTTTATGTCTGCGTCAGTTGCAGCTGCAATTACAAGCCCAAAAGAGTGGTCATCCAGCCTCTGAGACAAGATTATCTGTGGGATCGGGGAAGCTAAAATAGACTCCACAGAGATGCCATCTAGAGGTGAGACCAAACTATTGTACCTGACAATTGACCGCACCAGGTGAGGGTTGTCAGCACTCCCAAGGCCAGAAAAACTCAATGATGCAATGTATGCCACACAGGAATGGTATGAAATTGAGCGCAGACCAAGGCCACCATAGCTCAAGCCAAGTTGAGCCTGTTTCCAGGCTACATCAGAAATGTCAGTGGCTACACAGTTTGAAGAACACATCCTGACATCACTTTCAAAGGACTCCAGGGAGCCAAAGGCTAGAGGGGGGGGGGGTTATTCGAGCCACATATACCATCTTGCAGAAGCCACCACACAAATGCAATAGGATGAGAGCTACCTGAGGATCAACATTGGCAACCTCTTCCAATTTAGAAAGCAGCTTTGAGGCGATCTTGTGCCTAGAAGCAATGAACTTTCAGCAGATCAAGAAGTCACCTATTAGGGCCCCGAGTATCTCAAAATATGGCACCTGAGAACTCTTTATCATCACTGGGAAGGTGCTGCTCAGCTCATTACGACAATACAGCTTACACTTGGCAAGGTTGATAAAAATTAAAAAAAGGAGGACCCAATTCTTCAATCAAGTGCATCACTCTAAGTACTGCAGATTTGGTGCCAGCCAGCACCCCATCATCCAGGAACCATGCATTGAAAAGCATCTGAATGCATTTAACATCCATATCGACTGCGGGGATGATTTTTTGGAGCACGAGAGCAAAAAGTAAAGGGCCTAGTAGGTCCCCTTGCTGAACCCCTGATTCTGAAGACACGCGGCCCATCAGATGCCATAGTGCTGAATGTGTGTACCATAGCACCATAATACCCTAGGTAGGCCTGAGTTCTGCAGGGAAGAGAGAAGTACATTCATCCGAGACCAAGTTGAAGGCGTTCCTCATGTCTACCTTGAGCACCACGAAATCCTCATCATCCCAGTGGTCCTCAATGCACTTCCTCAGGCCATGGATGATCTTCTCTGATCCTGCAGTACATGCTACTCCAAACTGAAGTGGATGGAAAAGCTCAGATGCCTTGTCCTTGATGACAGCACACTAGCATTTCCCATCAACCTCCTTAATGTCTCCCCAACTGCGATGGGTCTGATGTCTGGTGGACAACCCGGGTTCACCTTATTTAGTGCAGTCAGAGAGCCCCCAGCCAGGTAGGTGGACACTTGAGAGGGTATGTTACCTGATGCCATGAGGTTGACATCATCCCGAAGTGCACTGCAAATGGATGTGGGCAAAGGGATAGTGGCAGCATCTAGCAGGTGTTGGATCCTTAAGCCTGAAGGACCTGCTGCAGTATCCGTAGGAAAGGAATGTAAAATGGCAAACATATTAAAATAAGGGCCAATAGTGGCAGGAGTGGATGGTATCAATGGAGAGCTACAGGAGGTGGGCAACTGGGGTGTTTGGATAATAATAATAGCCATGTGATATCTGTATTGGGAGCTAGTCCAGAAGAGAGAAGTAGACGGCTAGCCTTTCCAAATAGACCGGCCCTGGCCATGGAAACTGCTGATTCAATTTGTCTTTTTTCGTTTCCGTGAGATTCATGTGTCACTGGGATAGCACGTCCTTTGGCAAGGTTCCAAAGTGTGCCAAACTCGTTTTTGGACCACAAGTCACATAAGAAGTTAATCGGTGTCTGTTTGAGGTGTCTTCCTTTGCTCTTTGTTGAAGGGAGTACACATTTCGGTAGCATCATTAGTTTTAGCCATGCGTCTTGTGAGTTGTCATTTACAGCTGATATGAGGGTGGTTGCAAGAATTCTAGCAAAGGCTGGCCTTGATCTGGCCGGGACAAAACGCAGGGTGGGGCAGCGAAGCTGAAAAACCTCTTCAAGAGACGGGAGGCTGTGGCTGGTTGTGGAGGTATCTGACAAGTTGGTGGGAGGGAATACTACATCTAGAGTGATTGCTCTAAATCTACAGCGACTGCGATGTGAAACTGTCCTAATATTGGTATTATCGCACTATGTACGTACGAGACAGTGGGGGCGTGCCCCTACTGTAAGGTGACTGGGTACTTTAGCATGATAATAAAGAATGCACTTTTTATACTGTTTCAAAGCAACTTAATAACTACAACCTTCCCGCATGCATTAAATCTTATCTTTGCTACACTTCACAAAAAAAAAAAAATTGTGTTGTTAATGGGATTCCTAAATGGTTGATGGCTTCAACCTGGCATGGAAGCTTGCCAGATACATTTGATCAACAACTTTTTTAAAAATACGTTCTGTTGCACCATGCTTTTGTTTCATTGAACTTCAATTTATTTCGAGGTCATATATGGCCTAATTTCAATTTTTCAATGTACATGTACCTGCATGATACGCTCGATCGACCGATAGGTGCGGATACATCGATGGCGCAGCGCAAGAGATAATTTTATTCATTATTGATGGATCACGCAAATCCATCGATCTCGGGTAACATATCTATTGCCAGCATACATTGGTTTCATCCACTTTTGGTTCATCTTACAAATGTTAAAGCTGTCCGGAAATTACATGCAGAAGATAAAAGATATGCCGCTTTTGTGTACCATTACATTTTCATGTATAATAAATAGAAGGTTGATGCACATGTACTGTGTGATAACTATCAATTCATCGATCCAGCCGCATGCAAGTTAATGAAAACTAATTGACAGCGCAATTGTTCTAGTTCACAGCAGTGTATAAGTACATATACTTATTATTACACAACAATTTTTTTTTCCGTCAGCTGACAAATGGCTGAAACTAAAATGAATGCTTCTGTTCTGAACGTGACATTACTAGTCGATGAGCCTAAAACGTATGTTCAATCCAAAATGAATGTACATGTGGGAGAAATTGAAATGATGCAACTATCTGTACAAGATGTACTGGAGGAATACATGTAAGTAAGCTCATACATGTTCTGCATGCCCTAATATGCTACGGCTACAGTGAACGCCTATTTTCAATATCACCAAAACACGAGGATATAAAGAGAGTTACATGTAAATACCTGCATCACAAGCTCAGGGATGCGACAAGTGCAAACGATAATGCAACTGTTGACCTGATTGTTAGCAATGTGATGAGGGCAATAAAAAGGAAATGTGAAGAAGACATGGAGACAATGGAGGATCAAGAAAGGTACAAACTTCAATCGGTGATCGATTCCAGTGCTGAAGTGATTATGCAGCATAATAATACATGCAATAGAGCTTCACTTTTCTGTAAGAACTACACTCTCTTTTATTTTGGCAGGCACTGTTCGATTGTATGCCAAATCCACGTACCATTAGAAAAGCATTTGTGAAAGCAGCAACCATAAAAGGCGACTCATATAATGTATGTATATTGAAGTAAATTAACTGTGTTTGATGCGTATAATAAGCGAATCAATGTATTGAATCGTGCCTGTTGAACTGATCATAACTGTTAAAGATGTTGTATTTTCATTTCTATCAGGAATGGCCACTACTAATAGCAGCTGGGTGTGGATATAAACATTCTTTCACACAGGTTTGGGAGGCGATAAAAAATAAGAAAAAACGATTAGGAACAGATCTACATGGGAATAACTGTTTGGTTAGGGCCATTCAAAAAAAATCATAGGTACAATGCAAAACACATGCATGCTCAATAACCAACCACAAGATATGCTACAATTCCATAGTGGAGTGGTGAAAGCTATATTAAAGCTGGAGGATTCAGATGCAGTTATGGATTTGATGAAGGTGTGTTTACATAAGAAAAGAACTGTATTTGGGAACTCCACTAAGAATGCTTATCAAGGATATGCCAGCTAACACGTACATCAGCCTGTCTAAATTAAATTCATTTACCTTGTTTTTCTGACAGATATGGCAAAACACTTCCTGGATCTATGCGCTGAAACGAATGCAAGTGGTAAGCTTCTGTGTTAACGCCACTGTTATTTTGTAATTTTTAATATGGCACTGAGTATGAATGTTGAAAAACGCTACCCCTTTAGATCGAGTGCATGTACATGTATCCCTTCATGACAGTGTACGGTAAATTTAAACAAGTACATGTACTTATGGTTTTGTTCTCAGCTGTATACATGTACGCATGTATAATACATGTATATAACATGTAAGGTCACTCCAAATGGGACTATTGTTGCTTGTCCACCCTTCCTCGATGCGGGCGGGCGGTGTATTTGCATTATTGTGAATATTATTAACCTCGGTGCCCAGTCCTTGCATAAGAAGTAAAATAAAGTCGCTACGAAATGTTCAGTTGTGGCTCCGATTAAAACGCATGGGACATTCCTCGATACCTTTATTCAATTACAGTTACATAGAAGGCGCGCACACCCGCACAGGGATGGTATTATTTCTAGCACAGTCCACGTTACATTACCACTAGAAGTAGCCAGCTTGATTAGGTGATGAAACTTTGCATTTTCTTAATAAAATTAATATGTACTAACTGTTGTGATACTGCATAATTAACTGTAATGAAATACAGAATGAAAAATATATCACGATAGGTTAAACGATTAAATTCTAATTAACGTCTGGGGCAATACAATGAACCAGAAAAATCATATAGCATTTAGACAAATCCTGGTGCACCAAATGTATAGGGCTAATTCTACAGTGCTAAAGTACTTTGTTGTTCTTGTGGTTAGTTTTGTGCAATGTAAATATTTCATTCACAATGCGCTATAATATAGTGTTTTAAAAACTCTCATCTTCCTTACAGAAGTTGAACATCTTAAGCATGAATTTATTGAGTGGGTGTTAGAAGAGAACAATAGTCTGGCATCTGAGAAAGCCACATGTACACAATTCTGCCAGTCAGCATGTACAAAATTGAACAAATTTCTGCGAAATGAAACTCAAAAACCAAGCAACCATGTATTAAACTGCATTGTAAGCAATTTGACCTTATCAGCTTTGTGTCCATTCAGTTGCAACATTCTGTGCAGGTGAAATACCACAGGTTTAAACTGTTGAAACACCCATTAATATCACACTGGATTGAGGAAAGATGGAAAGCTGCAAGAGTCATTTATATCGTTTATTCATTTCATACTCTTTCACACTTCTTACTGCATACTCTCTCACTACTCCAAATCCAATCCTTTCCTCTAACTGCAAGTGGCTAAATATGTATGTCCAATAATGCATCTGTATTGTAAACTACTTGTATAACAGGTATCAATGCAACGTTTGGCTCTGTTAGTAATAACAGTTCTACTTCTGATCAATATACAAGCCAAACTATTGCTGCTAATCATCCCGTGGATATAAAATGCTGTAAGTGTACTATTGTCACACCTGTACACTATAATATGCAACACGTGTTCATCATTCACCTTTCACCAGCATTTAGATTTTGTGCTGCTATTATAGTAATGATATTTGCTGTGCTGCACATTGCACTTGAAATTCTGCAAGTCTATAAGAATAGAGGACACTACTTCACGAGCTTTGAAAACTATGTACAACTGTTTGTTTTCACTGGATCAATTGTCTTCACCTCAAACGTTGGAAGGCAATGCAATTGCATAGATGAAAATAGATGGCAACTTGGGGCTTTTGTCTTGTTTTGCGCATGGATAAATTTCATGATATTGTTGAAGGACTATCCAACCTTTAGGGCACCTATCAAACTACTGTTGACCATATGGTACAAATATATAAGGCTGGTCTATTTGCCAATATTGCTTCTAATATCATTTGCTCTACCTTTTTACATGGTGTTTGTGATTAATGTCAATGGAATGGTGAGTAATATTAAAACTGTGCGCATGGAAATTTGATCTTGGTATGCATTGAAACTTTAGAATGACATCATTGCTTTCCATGAAGTTTCTAAATCTTTGCTGAGACAATGGGTGGCTCAAATAGGAGACACTGGTTTCAATGATATATTCTTGGGTGCTCCATTGCCATACATAGTGGCAGCCACAATCATTTTTGTTTTATTTGTCGCCATGGTGCCTATTCTTTTCAACAACATGCTGGTATGGAGTATATGTTGTGTGTATGTTCTCCAAATTAAGAGAAATTTTTTGTATGCACGTAGGTTGGACTTGCTGTTGGACATGCACATGTGGCATTTGAAGCAGCGGAATTGCAAAACTGTGCATGCCAAGTAAAAGATGCACTAATGCTTTGTTGCTAGACTATTGTTAAACCTTAATGATCTAAATCTTTTGGTTCATAAGAACTATGTAGGGTGATTAGATAATGTAATTTATACAAGTGCTAGGAATCCATTTGGTCAGGGATTATGGATACATGTAATTTTGATAAACATGTTACTACAGGCTATTGCTATTACCAAACTCAGTAAAAAAAAGATTATCATTAGAAGTGTTTATGTGTATTTCTTTCAATTTGCTATTGTTTGTATGCTTACATGTTGTTATGTAGCTTTGTAACTATTTAACTTGTAGTTAGTATACATTGAGGCTGAAAGGCAACATTAGAAAAATTGTCCCGCATTTTTAATATAGAGCTTCCACATGACTTACCAACAATGGAAATCATACAACCAAAAGCTATACGTATTGCATGCATTGCCATAGCCAGTGATATTCAGTACGCTTTCTTTATGATGTGTTCTTCCTCCCTATTCAGGTTAAGTTCATTCTTTTTTATGAAGATGCATTCCAACCCTTGATGAAAATGTTGACGGGTGTAACACGGAGATGCAGCTGCAGATGCAGTTGCTGTGATGTGCAGAATATGTTTCAAGATACATCTGATAAATCTGGGCACAATGATACTACTCAAGTAAAAGAGATAGTGGGCAAGGAAGACTTATTAGCAATAGAAGAAAACTTTATGGATAAACTGGATGATGTGAAGGAGCAGCTTGGTACTATGAAGCAGAGTATGGTGCAACTTGATACTATGAAGCAGAGCATTGAGCAGCTCACGAATATCCTACATGAATTAAAGAAAAACATTAAACATGAATCAACTGTTTAAAATTGGCCAAGAAATTGAGTGAGATTGTGGCATAATTGCCGACAACTCATTGGGCGATATTAGTGGATTTAGTCACTAGTGACCTTTGTATGAATGCAATGGACAATTACACAGTGGTTTAGGATGATGACATGGGGTATGAGGATCATGTATTCATTTTATTCAATTAACAGTTTTGTAATTCATTGCAGAACCCCAATTTGTTACCAAAAGAAGAAATTCACATAGTTTAAGAAAGGTGTGCAAATTAGAAGTTAAAATGATTAGCACTTACTTCATTTTGTGTTCCTAAATCTTATTTTGCTATCTGACATAAAATTTGTGTAGTAGAGTATGTGAGTAGAGAACTTTTGCTCTGCTCTTTCCAATTACTCTGTAGTTATAGGTACTTCTATCATACGTGCGGTAATGTTAGCATTTTATACGTTAATAAAACGAAAAAATTTCTTACGTACCAACTTTAAAAGCACTTTTCTAGACAATTCTCGGACGTACTGTAAGAAGTCAAAAATACACATCGATTCTCCTATGTGTTGCCAAAACACCAACGTAACCGACTCTAACCGATTTCTTGTTTAGCGCTGCTACTTACGTTCCAACGATTTGCGGTGACTAATTTACAAATAATTTTCTTAATAAATAGGTTGGTTGGGCTATGTCCTACGCGTACGCAATGCATTGCATATACAGTAGAGGACGCGATAAAGGTTACATTTCGTCCCTACAAAACGGGGAAAAAACGCATCGTTTGAACTAAGAACAAACGAGCTGTAAACTAAGTAGAAACGACCGGATGAACGATTTCGAATTCCGTTTAAACGATTTGAATTTTCAAATACCGTTTAAACGATTTCACAATGAACATCGTTTCGTCTAAACGAAACGCCTTTAACCGCAAAAGGTTAAGAATCTGTTTCTAATAATTATTTATGATGTACGGTTTAAACATCCTGAGTGAATTACAGGCCTGAGGCGGTAGGCTTATACACGGTACGCCTGCTTGGTACGCCCTTGTAGAAGACTCCAGGTAAATTACATTTACATCCTGAGTCGATCAAGCCGAAATCATATCGCTGCAGATTGAATACAGGGATATTTCTACAGTCACTGTGGATTGTTATGCTGATTATTGATAATTAATTTTTTCCTTCTCAGCGACGGTAGTGCTGACCCTGGCTAACGGGCTTTCGTTCATCGATCCTCGACCTGTCCTACACGTGGTAGGTTCAGAATACCGCCGCTGCTTCGACCGCTCCATTTACCAACCTTCGTCAGAGCTAGCTAGTGGCATATGGGTCGTGGGCGGAGGGTGTGCAACGATTAGAATCGGACGAGATGCTGGATTTCGTGAAAGCATCCCTTGGAGGTAAGGGTCCACAGAGATGAAGGTATCGTTTTTATACAGGGTTATTGCTTGCGATTTGATATGCAGGTACATGAATGATAAGTACCCGGAATATGTATGCCTATCATATCGATGATAATACCAGTAATATCTGAATTTAAATTAAAAAAAAAAAAAACAAAAAACATACGTGTACGTCTGGCTGTTGTTCTCTCCATTGTAGCTTTGGCTTCGTTTGCATACCTGGCCATTTTCGATATTGGAAGGTCAATGGTATGTGTGTGTATGTGTTCATGTGTGTGTTGCACATCTAAGCGTGATTCATATATGCTACACACATACACGCATACATACACACATGGCGCAACACAGCCTTTACCAAACGTCAAAGTATCTTATACATTGTTCAAGGAAGGACATATAAGCACATTTCAATTGCAGCAAATACTTGTTGCCTTCGTGTGATGGTGCTTTTGTTATTGCAGTTGTATTAGACATGGCTGTCCAATGTGTTGCATTTGGGTTTTTTAAAACAGGTTTTATTGTAATACATGTAGATATCTGAAAGGCTCTCAGCGCAGAAACACACACAAGTGCAAACAAGTTTCATTATGATAGAGGCATGTGGCACTGGTGAAACCTAAGTTATTCTAACACCTGTGTGTGCATCTGCCCTACATAGTGAGCCCCTTATCTGCAGGCCACACCTCCTAGGAAGGAGCCCCTAACATGTGACTCTAAACACTCGGGGATTGTGAATGACGTCAACAGAAAGACTGTGTTCAGGCTATTGGGCAGGCCTGCAAGAGGGCAAGAGAAAGGAAAAGAAAGAATACCAGTGAAGGACATATCTGACTTATTTTCTGAAACTTTTTTTTTTCTCATGTGCATCTCTTATTGCAATTATGAATGTTGACTGTCAGTAGAAGAGGAAGCTAGATATCAACCTATAGTGAAAACCACACATCTCTCAGTGCCATGACCACTTGCTCAGTGTGCTGATACACTAGGCCAACAGCTATGCATGGTTTTACATAAGTGCCATTGGTACAGAATGTGTCACACAGGCAAAGTTGGTCCCCAGGCCTTTCAGGAGGAAGCTAGAAATCAACCTATGGTGAAAACCACACATCTCTCAGTGCCATGACCACTTGCTCAGTGTGCTGATACACTAGGCCAACAGCTATGCATGATTTTACACAAGTGCCATTGGTACAGAATGTGTCACACAGGCAAAGTTGGTCCCCAGGCCTTTCAGGAGGAAGCTAGAAATCAACCTATGGTGAAAATCACACATCTCTCAGTGCCATGACCACTTGCTCAGTGTGCTGATACACTAGGCCAACAGCTATGCATGGTTTTACATAAGTGCCATTGGTACAGAATGTGTCACACAGGCAAAGTTGGTCCCCAGGCCTTTCTGGAGGAAGCTAGAAATCAACCTATGGTGAAAACCACACATCTCTCAGTGCCATGACCACTTGCTCAGTGTGCTGCTGATACACTAGGCCAACAGCTATGCATGGTTTTACACAAGTGCCATTGGTACAGAATGTGTCACACAGGCAAAGTTGGTCCCCAGGCCTTTCTGGAGGAAGCTAGAAATCAACCTATGGTGAAAACCACACATCTCTCAGTGCCATGACCACTTGCTCAGTGTGCTGATACACTAGGCCAACAGCTATGCATGGTTTTACACAAGTGCCATTGGTACAGAATGTGTCACACAGGCAAAGTTGGTCCCCAGGCCTTTCTGGAGGAAGCTAGAAATCAACCTATGGTGAAAACCACACATCTCTCAGTGCCATGACCACTTGCTCAGTGTGCTGATACACTAGGCCAACAGCTATGCATGGTTTTACACAAGTGCCATTGGTACAGAATGTGTCACACAGGCAAAGTTGGTCCCCAGGCCTTTCTGGAGGAAGCTAGAAATCAACCTATGGTGAAAACCACACATCTCTCAGTGCCATGACCACTTGCTCAGTGTGCTGATACACTAGGCCAACAGCTATGCATGGTTTTACACAAGTGCCATTGGTACAGAATGTGTCACACAGGCAAAGTTGGTCCCCAGGCCTTTCAGGAGGAAGCTAGAAATCAACCTATGGTGAAAACCACACATCTCTCAGTGCCATGCCCACTTGCTCAGTGTGCTGATACACTAGGCCAACAGCTATGCATGGTTTTACACAAGTGCCATTGGTACAGAATGTGTCACACAGGCAAAGTTGGTCCCCAGGCCTTTCTGGAGGAAGCTAGAAATCAACCTATGGTGAAAACCACACATCTCTCAGTGCCATGCCCACTTGCTCAGTGTGCTGATACACTAGGCCAACAGCTATGCATGGTTTTACACAAGTGCCATTGGTACAGAATGTGTCACACAGGCAAAGTTGGTCCCCAGGCCTTTCTGGAGGAAGCTAGAAATCAACCTATGGTGAAAACCACACATCTCTCAGTGCCATGACCACTTGCTCAGTGTGCTGATACACTAGGCCAACAGCTATGCATGGTTTTACACAAGTGCCATTGGTACAGAATGTGTCACACAGGCAAAGTTGGTCCCCAGGCCTTTCTGGAGGAAGCTAGAAATCAACCTATGGTGAAAACCACACATCTCTCAGTGCCATGACCACTTGCTCAGTGTGCTGATACACTAGGCCAACAGCTATGCATGGTTTTACACAAGTGCCATTGGTACAGAATGTGTCACACAGGCAAAGTTGGTCCCCAGGCCTTTCTGGAGGAAGCTAGAAATCAACCTATGGTGAAAACCACACATCTCTCAGTGCCATGACCACTTGCTCAGTGTGCTGATACACTAGGCCAACAGCTATGCATGGTTTTACACAAGTGCCATTGGTACAGAATGTGTCACACAGGCAAAGTTGGTCCCCAGGCCTTTCTGGAGGAAGCTAGAAATCAACCTATGGTGAAAACCACACATCTCTCAGTGCCATGACCACTTGCTCAGTGTGCTGATACACTAGGCCAACAGCTATGCATGGTTTTACACAAGTGCCATTGGTACAGAATGTGTCACACAGGCAAAGTTGGTCCCCAGGCCTTTCTGGAGGAAGCTAGAAATCAACCTATGGTGAAAACCACACATCTCTCAGTGCCATGCCCACTTGCTCAGTGTGCTGATACACTAGGCCAACAGCTATGCATGGTTTTACACAAGTGCCATTGGTACAGAATGTGTCACACAGGCAAAGTTGGTCCCCAGGCCTTTCTGGAGGAAGCTAGAAATCAACCTATGGTGAAAACCACACATCTCTCAGTGCCATGACCACTTACACAGTGTGCTGATACACTAGGCCAACAGCTATGCATGGTTTTACACAAGTGCCATTGGTACAGAATGTGTCACACAGGCAAAATTGGTCCCCAGACCTTTCTGGAGTAAGCTAGAAATCAACCTATGGTGAAAACCACACATCTCTCAGTGCCATGACCACTTACACAGTGTGCTGATACACTAGGCCAACAGCTATGCATGGTTTTACACAAGTGCCATTGGTACAGAATGTGTCACACAGGCAAAATTGGTCCCCAGACCTTTCTGGAGTAAGCTAGAAATCAACCTATGGTGAAAACCACACATCTCTCAGTGCCATGACCACTTACACAGTGTGCTGATACACTAGGCCAACAGCTATGCATGGTTTTACATATATAAGTATCATTGAGTAAAGAATGTAAGAATTCAGTAACACGCATCTCAATTTACTGTTGCCTGGCCAACTTTGCAAATAGGCTTTGTGGTCGCATGCTTTTACTTGTTTCCTTGCTTTTCCACCACCCATCCTACACCCTACAATTCAAATCACTTTATCGATAGAAATATGCAGCAACGTAATATTGTCAAAGCTTGCTAGTAATAGTATTACGATCGCGCATGCGCTGATATTGCGTTGAAGATTTCTTGAAACGTACCAACGATGTCTTTGACATTGAGGCAAAGAAAAAATTGACCGAACAACAAAGTGAGTTTATCAATAATACACGCAATGATACTTGTGTACGTGCATGCTACCAACATAGGAACATATGCCTTGGTGCTGTGGCCTGAAGAGGACTCTGTAAGCATAGTTCCATTGGACACTGTAGTATCCAGCAATGGACATGAGTGTATTGTTCAAAACGGAAGACGTCAGCATACTGGGCTCTTAGCAGCTAAGGGTAGGTACACGTGTGTCAGGAACAGGTGGAAATGAATGGATTTCAAATGTTTAAAAAAATTATTAATGATTATTGCAATGCAAATCGCTATGTCTGTCTGTCTAAATACATGTGAATGTCTTATGACTGATAGGAAGTTTGAGTGAAATGGAACGTCTTGAAGGGCTGTATGAAGAGGAAAAGTGGACTCCATTTGGTGAAACAAATACTGAATCTGGAGAGGCATCTGCTGCATTAAAAGAACCAGCTCTTGGCACCAATTATGCCACCTCTGAATCTGAGTGTACACCAACAACTGGTCCAAAAAGGACACAAAAACCAGACACAAAGGCTAAACAGGCAAAAGCATCAGAGAAACCATCTGGAGTGGCACAGGTACCTGCAAAAAAAAAAGCAACAAGTACCAAGAAAACAAAACCAGATGGTATTGTCCATTGTTGTTTTGTGTAATTACTTTGACTTTAATAAAAATTTATAGGTACCGTTCTATATGTGGGTGCACTCGAAACTACAGCCCAGGTTTCTCCAAATACTCAGGTAGGTAATTGTCTTTGAATTTGTTATTCTTCGTCTTAAATACTTTTGATACATATTTCATCCACGCTAAAATTTAATGTTGCACTATATACTGCATTGTTTTTCCAAAGAACGTTCGTCCAGAAATTACCTCTGAACAAATACTTGCACTACTGCACTTGTGTGCCTCCAGTCAGGTATGGTATATACATTATGCTGTACCTATTATAATTGTTATGTCTTTGTTTTGCAACAGAATGCACCTTCACCCATTATTACTGCAGAGCAAATACATCAAATCATTCAATTGTCAGCCTCAAGTCAGGTAGTATCATGACATGCATGCATCAAGTTGCATATTGTGATCATCCTTTCCATCAGAAAACGATCTCTGCTTTGCCTGTCTCTAGTCAGGTACTGATTGTGAAGTGTACACAGAGCCATGTTTATAACCACAGGTCTTGCCACAACAGCATACTATTTTACCAGCTGCTGCTAAAGAGGGGACTGTCTCTGAATTGCCTACTCATAGTCAGGTATTTTGTATTTGCACATTAACCTCTTCTTCTATTCTTTAATTTTCAGCCATCCCTTCTTGCACCTTCTGTTGCCCATCAGAGCTCTGTTTTGCCTCTCCCTAGTCAGGTAATGATTGTCAAGTATACACACAGCCATGTTTATAACCACAGGTCTTGCCACAACAGCATACTATTTTACCAGCTGCTGCTAAAGAGGGGACTGTCTCTGAATTGCCTACTCATAGTCAGGTATTTTGTATTTGCACATTAACCCTCCTACTGCGGAAGGCATATATATATGCCCAATAATTGCTCTCGCGTAATGCGACGGGCATATATATATGCCCGGCAGGATGATTGAACTGTAACGCCTGTTTCCGCGCGAAGCGAAGCGTTTATTACAGCATTGTTGCTTAGAACAAAGACTCCCGACATCTGCATGCAATTCGCCGTGTAGCAAACTTATACCTGTCAGCCGTATTTGAATAGTAAGCCTAACTCCATTTGTAGCCCACAACAGGTGCTCGCGTCTAAGTGTCTTAAAAGCAACAATAAGTGGTGAGATACGTTGAAACTGGTATAACAACCCTTAAATGAACATGTAGGTTCTTAGAAAGCTAATTCTCAGAGTAACAAAGACTTCTCCCGTGTAAGCGTACGATAACGTACGATACGGCACGGAAACAACGTTCGCACCGTGTATGGAACACACGGGTAGCGTTTAAAAGGCATAGCGAGTGAAGCTGGGGCACTTACCAACGTGTGTTGACGAAATAGGGAATACAGAGCGCAGAGTTCTAACGAAAACGTTCCAAACGCGAGTAGCAAATAAAATCAATTACTATACTTAAATTCCTTTCGCAATACGTCACGTTATGAATAATTAATGAGCAGCAGCAGGAGGGTTAACCTCTACTTCTATTCTTTAATTTTCAGCCATCCCTTCTTGCACCTTCTGTTGCCCATCAGAGCTTAGTTTTGCCTCTCTCTAGTCAGGTAGTGATTGTGAAGTATACACAGAGCCATGTTTATAACCACAGGTCTTGCCACAACAGCATACCATTTTACCAGCTGCTGCTATAGAGGGGACTGCCTCTGGATTGCCTACTCATAGTCAGGTATTTTGTATTTGCACATTAACCTCTACTTCTATTCTTTAATTTTCAGCCATCCCTTCTTGCACCTTCTGTTGCCCATCAGAGCTCTATTTTGCCTCTCCCTAGTCAGGTAGTGATTGTGAAGTATACACAGAGCCATGTTTATAACCACAGGTCTTGCCACAACAGCATACCTTTTTACCAGCAGCTGCTATAGAGGGGACTGCCTCTGGATTGCTGTATCACAGCCAGGTATATTAAATGTGAATCAGTGCAGCCATTCATTGCTGCTTTGCCATTTCTTACAGCCATCATATACAGATGTGGATTTCTTAACTGACTTAGACACAAACATGGCCTACATACCTCGTAAGCCCAATTCAATTGTTCACCGTTTTACAATGATACTATTGGCATCCCATTTTAATTTGCTGCTAAATACAGGTGAGCTTCAAATGGAAATTGAGATTGTCAATCTTAAAGAAATGGTTCAAACGATGCAGAGCCAAATAAACGAACTAAAATATAGTCATACTGAAATAATGAAAACAATACGTTTCAATATACCCAACACGGAAGCACATTTTAATAACTGTGGTGTCACAAATATGCCTTCCTGCACTAGCATACCTGCAGCTACCCAAGCACCATCAACACCATCAGGTAAAATCATCAAGCATAATATGAATTTGGGTGCTTATCATTGGCTCTTAGGTGCACCTGCATCAAGTAGGCCAACTGCCCCAGTGCGGCTTACAATTTCAGATGACCATGTTATCAAAACGTTGCCATCAAGTGAAATTGATAAAGCCCATTTGAAGTCTGCCATGGAGGTGATAAAATGTAATAATAAGCTATGTGTTCCAGCCAAGGTCAGCACTTTAGCTGTCAAGCTGGCTAGAGATGCTTTCTATGGTGATGATGTGCTATCAAAGTGTACTGTGGCAGGAGAGAGAGAGTTTTTTGCATTACCTGTGGAAGAGCTAAAGGAGTTAAAAACTTTAGTATTCCAGCAATGCATGGGTTTAACATCAACCGAATTTGAAGCTGTGTGGAAAGACTGTGTTCAGGCTATTGGGCAGGCCTGCAAGAGGGCAAGAGAAAGGAAAAGAAAGAATACCAGTGAAGGACATGTCTGACTGCTTTTCTGATACATAATTTTTTTGGCTGCATTGTTATGCTGTATTAGTATCATACCTTTGATTGCAGTGAGGCAACTACACTGATGTAAGGTCACAACAGCATGCAAATTTATAGAAACATAGAATAAAATAAAAATACAATTATTAATGAATATTAAAAATTGTCCAGAGCAGCAAGTTTCTTAATAAGATGCTGTTGGATATAAGTATTGATAGTAACGAAACATTATTAGCACACATCAGTTGGGAGTGGGGCCCTGAGGACAGGATCAATTATAGGAACCATCATCAAGTACCCTTAACATATAATATTATAGCGCATACAGACATACCAAAAATCCTGTAGGTTGATTCACTGTTTCTTGGGCTGGGATACTTTGCAGCACTAGAAATACATACATATGTACATTGCATATACTTTTTTTTAAGTGTGATGAGGGTTTGAGGTAGGCGTAAGGTGACTCAAGTCATGGTATGAGAGATTGTGCATTTCAATAATAACAAAGGGCTAGCCCCCATTCCAAATGATCACTATATGCACAGTGCACAGATCTATTTAAGACCAGATCTCGACCTTCAAATACCTAGCACCATGTCATACCTTAGGGTCAAAATGTTGAAAGAAGGGAGAGTTGAGGTGAGATAGAGAATGGGAGGGAGGGGGATGGGAGGGGTGGGAGGAGGGCACGCACACATTGAGATCAACAATCCACTTCCCACCTATACACAATTACCTACTTATCCAGGTACCAAAACACCCCTCCCATATACCACAGGCACACTATGTCCACATACATGTATATGCACAGGTACCATCCCCATGGCAGAGAGACATGTGTGTGGAGTGGGACGCAACAAGAGGGAGACAAGGTTTACCGGGTAAGAGAGGAGTGGGGAGGGGAGACAAGACATGCAACACACACCCCAACAGGTCAACACACATATATCACACCTATACTCATGTATTAAACACATGCACCACACTCCTACACACTGCTGTGCACCACACACAACGATACAACACACATATACATATCACAACTACACTCGTGTACCGGTACCACACACGGCTGGCTGGGTCACGTGGGGAGAGGCAGAAGCCGTTTTCAGATCGAGTTTTCCTCCGATCCTTCAATAATAGTATCGAAAGGACAGAGTCAGCTAGCTAACCTTTTAAAATAATAATAATAATAATGCGCATGCGCACAGAATTGCGTTGGGCGTTTACGTTCCGCGTAACTTAGATAGGTCAGGTGGTGCCGCGCGACCGATATATGTTGTCAACATATAATACATATTGCAGATTTGTTTTACAGTACAGACAGCACAATCATCAAAACGATTTAATAACCAGTTGCTTGTCCATTAAGTTCAATAACTTTAGGTATAACCTTTCGTAAATGCCTAATGTATCTTCTACACTTTGATTGATCAACTGTTTGCCAAAAGGCTATGATTCCGTCAATCAGTTCCTGCTTAATCTTTGGCTTCACAACTCGTCTTGTATATTCTTTCAGCTCGTGCCACAGATTTTCGATTGGGTTCAAGTCAGGGGACTCGGCTGGAGTTCGCCACCAATTGATTTGGTTTTCTGCCATCCATGCTTGCGCATAGCGAGACGTATGTTTAGGGTCGTTGTCCATCATTAATCTGTGACCACCAGGGAATAGAGTATTGATTGATGGAACCAGTGCTGTTTTAAGGATTTCTACAAACAGCTCCTGCTTCAAAATTCCCTCAAATATGCATATAGCTGTACGGCCTTTAGAACTGATTCCAGCCCAGACGTGAACCTTTGTGGGATGTTTAGCTCTAATTGATCATGAATATACATAATTAAAGTTATAGCATAAATCAAATTACATCATGTACTATACCTTGGCTTTAATCTTGGTGCCACCCCTATCTTGCGACAACAGAACCTTCTGTGACTCTCTAGCTGGACACTACATTCATCAGTCCAAATGACATTATCAAATAAATCGTTCAAATTTTGTCGCGCCCAATCCAAGCGTTTCTGTTTATTAGCCTGACGGATTAGCTGACAGTATGCGCTGCCTCGAAATGTCCAACCCAGAGACGTTCTGCAACGTAAAATGGTCCTTCGATGAATGTCGTATCCCCTGGAGCGCAATAGATGGTAAAGTTGAAATGCAGTTGTTTCATCGTCCAGCTGCATCTGCTGCTCTACAATTGTTTTTACCGCGCAGGTTATCTTTGATTTCCCGCCAGTCCCTGGCTTCCTACCGATTGTTCCCGTCTCGGAGAATCGCTTTAGAAACTGATGCACACATTTGCGTGAACATGGCAGGTCTTCCCGGTAAAGCATCTTCGTAATTAAAGGCGACTTGTACCCCAGTCTTGAGTAATGGAGAATTCGCTGTTTTTTGTAATTAGAGTACACCATCTTAAGTCACGAAGCGTGGCCTAGGAATAAACAACCTTTTCGTGGTTGTAGTGTACATATAAAACTAAAAGGTGAACTTCATTCACACGTCGTTTCGTTTAAACGAATCGTACAAACTGTACGGAATGTTAATACGGTGTAAACGAAGCATGTATAAACGCAGAATGAACCCGTACACAGTTTAGTTTAAACTTGGTTTAAACTATGTATAAACTACGTGAAAACGATACGATTCATTTCGTAGCACGTAGTTTAGACGATGCGAAATGTAACCTTTATCGCGTCCTCTACTGTATATAGCTGCTCTACCACAGGCAAGTCCCCATAATAGAACACAGACGGCGCGGCTTGCACCGTCTTTGTTCTTTTGTTGAAACTTTGCGCTGTCTGCATGTGCGCTATTTTCGCGTGCGTATTTGTCTATTGTCGTTGTCTCTTGTTTGCGAAGTTGTGTTCGATTGCTTCGGTTTTTTAATAGTTACATTAACGTGCAAGCGTGGTATTCTGGAAACTACTTCAAGCGTCTCCATTGGAATGGCAGAAAAGAGAAAGTTCTGCAATTTGGAAGCTTATGATAATTACGTAATTAAGGAAGTTTAAAAGTGACTGGGAGGCTGCAGACTTGTTTATCAGTGACAAAGGCATTCCATGCAAAAAGGAGGAATTTAATAAGCTGAGAAAGCACTGGGCCAATCGATTGGGTCTATTGAGGAATAAGTGGAGTAAGCTGAGTTGCAAGCCAAAAAGCTAGATAATACAAAAGAAGCTTTTCTCTTCTATCAGACAGAAATTTTCTATGAGTCTGCTACAATTAAAGAAAATCTGGATACACCTTTTCCCCATGTGAAGAGAGCCCTCCAGCTGTTGTAGGAGGTAGAGAAACAGACAAAGGACTTACACCATTAAGCCCTTTAGACGAGGTCAGCCAACGACATAGAAAGAGGAGAACCGATGTATTGCTTTCACAGTTGAGGGAGGAAACTGAAATGCAGATGATCACAACCACACAACTGTTAGGATATCTATTGCACAGGTATTAAATAAATAAATCTTTTTAAACCTTTATTTATTTACTTTTTAAAGATTTACTTTCAGGGAAAATAATACTCATGATAGATATAGATGACCGTTCGCCGCGCTAGCGTACCGACGCACAGAATCAACGGGCTGTGTATGATCACACTATAGACCCTTTTCATCGCGTGAGCTATGACATTCATTGAAATTAAAATTATTTGTTGTCCGCCATCTTGGTGCTCAAGTTACTATAGGACGGTATGGGCAAAACTAAGCTTTTGGTTATCACTGTACGTTCACAGTAAGTGATTATGGGTTTGGTTTTATTTTTTTACAGTGGGCACTGACATCATTCCATGGTAAGAATATAAAAGTAGCTAGGCGCAAATAATTAAAAACTGTAAATTGCCCATACCGTTCTATAGTAACCTGAGCACCAAGATGGCGGACAACATTGAATATGAATTGAATTAACCTCAAATGAATTTTATTAAATTAATTTTCATGTGATTTTAGAGATAGAGGTGTCTTGTGATGAGTTATTATCGGCAACATTTAGTAATTTTAATATATCAGGCGCCAAACGAGCGGGAAAGACCTACCATAGAATCCCTCTCACAACCCCCCCCCCCCCCCTCCGCCCCCAACGCGAGAGATTGAAAAAAATGGGTACTTTTTAAAATCACCGTATCTCAGTAACCAGTTACGCTAGCGCTTACCTTTTTAGGACTACCATTTCTTTCCTAGAAAAAGTCCCTGTTTGGCATCGCATTGACAGGAATTACTTTTGACAGGGTCAGATAACTTACCTGGTTCGGGACAGCCGTATCTTTTGAACCGCTCGTATCCAACCGCGGAAATTCGGTGTACAATAAGTAAAACCATCCTTAAACACAGGTAACGTGTTATTTGCAGCGGTTACCTTACACTTTGCGGTGGAAAACATCGTCAAAAAAGTGAGACCCCTTCTGTCCGCCATTTTGAAGTAATGGACATACTCATAGGCCCGAGTCCGATCCATGTCTAGTGCTCATACTAAGTGGATTAGTGTTTGAATCGATTTCGCGAAGTTCATATGATTTTCGTGCATGCAGCATTGTTATGATCCATGTCTGACCTTATACATGTGAACGGGTACAGCCATTAAAATTATATTGGTTACGTAACAAAGGTCAGACGACGTACTGGCTGCACCGTTCACATGTATAAGGTCAGACATGGATCATAACATTGCTGCATGCACGAAAAATCTTATGAACATCGCAAAATCGATCCCAACTCTATTGCACTTAGTATGAGCACTAGACATGGATCGGACTCGGGCCTACACAGCCAAATTGTTACAGATTTGTAACATATATGTAAATTATAACAAACTGTATCATATCTCTTTTACATCTTGGGTCAGTTATGATAGCAAGCTACATCCTGATACATACATGTCTTTTACATATTGTAACGGAATGTGTCGACATTCTGATACATACACTACAGTTTGTATCATACATGTAAATACATATATGTATCTTAACTGTTAACATTTCTGTATCATATGTGGAAATACCATATATGGAATGGATTTCTATCTAAGGGGCTCTAGATAGGCTTTGACAACAGGGCATCAGTCATGCAATACTGAGGCTATAGCATGTATTATACTTTTTTTTTATGAATTGATTAAAATATAATCTGTGTACAAAGTTAAATGAATGCACTATATAAATTACACACACTATATAAATTACACACTACTTGTGGTGCCCATTACAGAGGCAGCATTGTAATACATGTATTTGTATTTGTTGTTTGTATTGTGTAAAAATAAAAATAATAAGCAACATGTAGCTAATGTCTAAATATGGATTTAGGAACAGAAATGATTCATGGAGAAATAAATATATGATTGAACAGTTCAGCAAATCAACGATTCGTGTATATGCATGGTTCATGGAATATGTGTTGTTCAGAGTTAATAGTGCTTGTAGCTGCTATATTTAAGATGGCTGTAGTGAGTTGTTCATGATCATGTAGTGAGTAAGTGGGAGACGGGACAGGAGGAGAGTGAGGAGAGCTTGGTCGTAATTCATTTGTTGCACCACCATATAAGCCCTCTTCCTCACGAAGAGCAGTTTCGAAGTCCTCATCAGTAGGCTGTCCATGGAACTGATCTTTCAACCATTCTTGAAAGTGCTTGAAAGTATTACTTTTGCTGTTTGGAGTTATCCTACAGTATTTCCGCTGCAGGTGTAATGCATGCATCTCGGAACCTTCTCTTGGTCTGCTTTAAGCATGGACATAAATCTGGCCATAAATTCACTGCTTTTGAGATTCAGATATGCCGCACATGGGGACTTTGCAAATACCTTATAAAAAGCAGACTTTTTAGACTGATATATATATATATAACAGCATTGCAACTTACTCTTCTTCTTTCTTCTGCACGCAATTCTCCAAATCAGGAATTGCAAAATGCTAAAGCTGCCTTTTGTTTGTATTTGCATTTAGCGTCATTTTTCAAAACTTTTTCACTATGACCTGATGATGCAATATGGAGTACATACAGATGTTTATGCAATATGTAAAATACTTACAAGTACATCATTAGTGTCTGGTGACCGAGTTAATGTGTTGCAATACAGTGTTCCCACCTCAGTAAGCAGGTCATCCTGAAAGCAAAAATAAATAAATCTGTGCATTGATTTAGTTAGTTACCTTGTAAGCACTTGATTCAATGGAAAAACTTGAAATAACAAATTCGTTGAACTCTTTCTTAAGACTGCTTTGTTCCTTTCGTAACTCATCCAATGAAGACTTTATACCAGTCAATGCAGTGCATATAAATCCCAAAGTCGGACTTAAAGGGTGACTGGGCTGAAGTGCGCCATCCGCTCTGATAGAAGGTCTAGTTGAAGTTAAAGCAGCAACCACAGACGTTGTCGCTGCACTGATGCTTGATGTAGTTACTATGGCTGCTGAGCAGATGAATACGGATGATACCTTATCGACGACATGTTTACAAATGTTGAACGTGTAGGAGCACGTGACACGTTTTGTAAAAGATGGCGACGCGTAAGTAACAACTAGTACCATAGATATTCAACTACTTACGCTTGTTAAGGAGTGTTAATGAGTTGAAATTCTGCTCACAGCAGGCTTTTGTTGTGAGCCTTGTGCTGAAACCTTTCAGTGCAAAAGTCTATACACGCGACATCTGTGCAGCCGTTCCCATCTAATCTTTGTCGAGCGACTGCGTTTTCTTGACTCTTGCAGAGAGTTTGAAGAACACGCCGAAGAAGTAACGTAGAAAGCATATTCATATTATATTAATTTGACTCGTATTTGTCATCAGGAAATGGACATGGATCATCAAAGTCAAGCTGACAACTACTACGTCGACGAATCTGAGCCGACGGGCGACGATGGGAACAGCTACGAAGAGGACAGCGATAGTGATGTCTATCACGACGATGAAACGTTTGAGAATCTTCGGCAGTCCAACTACTATCCATTTCCATCAAAAATACTTGCTTTGTTATTCTTCCTTGTCAATAGCCCTCATCCTGTGGTTTGTTGTCTACCTGCTCTAATGTGCTGCATTATTGAACTTAATTTCATTTCTATCAGGGTGACAGAAATCTCACCTTTTTTGGTTTATCTTGAAGCAGCTTGGTATCAAAACCCCAAGTCTTGCAAGTGTCAAAAGATTTAAGTTTCCTGACATGGAGTTACCTCAGATAGTACAAGTAAGTTGCACTGTTATGAAGTTAAGCTTTTACCAGCTCCTTTATTTTTAGCATAATGATTCCAGTGGAACACCATTTTATTCAATTCCGTTACCTTCCATCATACGCCAATGCCTTGGTAGATATGATATCGCCAGTTCTCTGTTGAGATACCCTGTTTTTTATCGTTTTCTCGTTGGAAGGGATTTTAAAGGATGGACCCAGATGGCAATATTCATCTTGGGACCATATCTAACAGAAGGACAGAAGAAAGTATATTTGTCATTATCCAAAGTAAGCGACCTTTGTTGACTTCATGTCATAATAATTCTCTTTGATAGGTTTTTCAAATAGCTTACTGTCAATTCTTTTCCACCTCCCTGTACAATGAGTGGCAGCAGCTTTGTCAAAGTTTTGTTGATGACATAAAGGAACACATGCCAGCACTGTTAATCAAACCAAAGACCCACATAATTCTTCACCTTCCTGAGTCCATTCGTGATTACGGACCATGCTCTGCTTTCTCTGCTGAACGGTAGGTACTGTGCAATTTTTAACATGCTGTTATTGTTGGTGTATCATATACATATAGGTTTGAATCTTTCAACTCAATGGTTCAAGGCTACAATATCTTTGGTAACAGGCTAGCCCCAAGTCGTGACATAGCAGTGCGTTTCTCGACCTTACAGCACCTGCGGTATATTTGTAATGATGGCACACAACACAGTACTGAAAGGTACAAAAACTGCATGCATTTCTGAATTTTTATTATTCTTGTATTTATTCTAGATGCGGAGATGGCACAAAAGAGTTATTTTTTTCACCTTGTATGCAACATGTTATGTGCGGCATTACATCAAGACCGGACCGTGCTATATACAATGTCGGAGCACCTCGGCATGTTATTGTATTAATGAAGCATTTCATAACAACTTGATATTTTTTAGGCATCAAGACACAAGTACACACTATCAGCATTGCCACTAAAAACTACAGGAAATCAAAGTACAACACTTGGTGCTCTTCAGAATGATTCCCAATTTGAGATCAGGCTTGACGAGCTGATTACATACAGCACCAGTGATACAGTGCAGGAGTTCAAGGCTGTCATTTCCAAGGATTCAAGTCTTGTGAATCTAGGACAGTTCATCGAACTAGTGACACATTATGACCAGGTACATGCAGCAGCTGCACCAATACGTTGGAGCTGACTTGTTGCATCATACTTTCAGATGCAGTATGGACTTCTTCTAGTGACTTTCAACACCACTTCTGGCACCACGCATTGTCTTGTTCAGGGATACCACTCTTGTGAGTCCTTGGATGGTCAGCCATTGCTCAATGAATACGACTGTCCCTTGTTGACACTGAGCAAGACAGTTTTCTGCACATCAAGTACCAACATCTTGAGACCAGTTTCGCTGGTTCACGAGTGCACAGAGTCATGCAATTTTAAGATTGCAGGGCGTGTGCAAAGAGTAGAAAGACAGAACAGTCTGTGCAATGAATTAGTGCATTGTCATGACTGGAACAATCCTTTTTATTGCTACAATGTATTTTGTGTATATTTAAATACAGTGAAATGTATATTAATACAGTGAAATTCATTAATAAATACGTGGTGGATAAACATTTCCTTATATGGTCTACTTATTTTATGATACATATATGTTTACATACCTGAGTTACAGATTTGTATTAACATTATGTCCCAAACTGTAAGTACATATTGTTACATACGTTTTGCCCAACAGGGTATGTTACATATTGTGTTGACATAGCTGTCACATATTCTGACAACGTATATGTAACAATTATGTTACATATCTGTATCATATAAATACAATTTGGCTGTGTATGAGTATGTCCATTACTTCAAAATGGCGGACAGAAGGGGTCTCACTTTTTTGACGATGTTTTCCACCGCAAAGTGTAAGGTAACCGCTGCAAATAACACGTTACCTGTGTTTAAGGATGGTTTTACTTATTGTACACCGAATTTCCGCGGTTGGATACGAGCGGTTCAAAAGATACGGCTGTCCCGAACCAGGTAAGTTATCTGACCCTGTCAAAAGTAATTCCTGTCAATGCGATGCCAAACAGGGACTTTTTCTAGAATAGAAATGGTAGTCCTACAAAATTTGAAAAAGGTAAGCGCTAGCGTAACTGGTTACAGAGATACGGTGATTTTAAAAAGTACCCATTTTTTTCAATCTCTCGCGTTGGGGGCGGAGGGGGGGGGGGGTTGTGATAGGGATTCTACGGTACTTGTTTTAAACGATTGTAACTTCGGGAGAGAATGATTGTTATAAGTTTAAATGCCGAGAGGTGATCGTATGGAAGTATACCATATGTGTATAGCGAACGCACGCTAATAAAAAGCGTGCATCCCAACGGGCACGAATGTCGTTACATCGCATCCGTGGCGAGCAAGATAAACGACCGTGAGTGGAACCTGAGCAAAAGTGCAACAGATAAATGCATGCAGGATACATTGGGAATTGCATTTCCAAAAGCTGCTGAGGTTGCTGTGTATCGTTCAAAAGATACACTTTAATTTCCAACACTAACAAAAATCTCACTAGTAAGCTGATTCTGTCCCGATTAAAGGCCGCGGCGTTTAATAGAGATTTTACGGTATATAGAGACGTATAAAAAAAGTTTCAAGTGATTATATGTAATTCTTCTGTAGATACATATAAACTAAGCGTAACCGTCAGTGTTTATTTTCCGTCCCCAATCAAACCACGTACATTAGCGGTCGCGCATAAAATTGTCTTTGACACTTCATAACTCCGTTTTCTGAATGCCTAAATTTATGAGTACAGTAAAGTATCGTTGTGCAGCAATTATTGCCCTCCTTAACGTGATATTATAGTTTCATTATTATATCTATGTTTAAAAATTTCTTAAAGTATAACACCTAACCTTTTTACCGGGTTTAATAACGGACTCAGCCAAGTGATAAACATCGTTGACCTCTAGTTATATAGCTTTGTATCAATTTATTCACTGGGCACGGATGTAAATACCTTTTTTGAAGAGGGGTAACTTAATATGAACATATCCTAGCAATTAACTAGTCCACTTTTATTCTTATATTGTCAACTAATAGTAAATTCAACATTGTTTTTAAAAACTTACTTTTGACAAGTATCATGAAATGCACTGTAAATTGACTGGGAATTTTCCCTCAGGGGTGGGGGATTATGTTTAATTATTCATGATGACGCAGGAAATTTTACGCGGGCGCCCCCACAGCCGGAGTATGTATTGAGGATTTGAATGGCTAGAATGCCCCAGGGTTGGGAGATTTGAAAACCGTAATCTTGGCAATCTTCAAATCCCCACCTTCGCCCCATCTGTGCCCGCACTGGGGGAGTGGGGAAGAGCATTGATAGGTGCTGGTCTGTGCTCACGTGTATGCTGCATGGAACCATTAATACAGCATCATGCATCTGTTTGCCACAAATACAGTTGCACGCAGTGCAATCATTATAAGCCTACTGCTTAGTGTCTACGAAACAAATTCCTTACACTGCTACCGCCCTATGGAGCCATTTTTTATTAGATGGTCGATTAGTTTCGATGATTTAATGTGCTATGAAAATCGTAGATATAATGACAAGTCGATGCATACTAATTGCGATCCATTAATTCGTAATCGACGATTAAAATCGCGGTAACACTGCCTAACGCGTCTTTGCGTCCTCTGGCTTGTCTTAGAGTGTAAATGTGTATGCTTTAATCATAGATGTTAAAGAAAGGGGATTGGAAATGAATGAATGAATCTAATTAGTATACCATTCATCCGTGTTACGCCTATAGAATTATCGTACGTAGCAGCTGTTTTATGCCAAGACTATACTATAGGGATCGAAATTTCGGGATCACAGGTTCACAGCAATCTAATCAGACAGGCTCTCAAAAGTGTCTTAAAAGATGAAGGCTTTAAAATTGAAGGATGGAAGGCCAACGCTGCTACTGAATCCCCAAGATGTGTATTCGACTGGGTTTCTATGCCCGAAAACGAAAAGAGCTTTATAGTTGGCGGGATGTGCTTGAGGTAGTGTGATCTTTGCGAGTGATATAGAGACAAGCAAAGCAATTGTTTTCCAGTCATACTTTCTTCTACGCACTCGTAATGTCCTACCCATTGCTTAAAAAATAATCCAAAATCGATTATAATTTTAAATGCTTCTCTCCTTTGCATCGTTACCTCTCCTAAGGCGATACGATGAATGGGAAAATGACAGCCAGGAGGCACGTAGCACACTGTGCACATTAAAAATATGCAACGTTTAGCGCGCCAGCACCCGTAGAATCGTAGAAAAAGGCATATAGATTTGACCTACCAACGACGCAGTAGTAACCGAATCGATCTGAAATAGAAGCTACAGTCTGTAACCCAGTCGCGTAAGGTACTATAGATACAAAAAAAAATTCAAACTAAGATATTTTGTCTAAAAACCAATGTGGGTCTGAAATCGCTAGATGGGCGCCTTAGAGTTGGGGAACTGATAAGAAGAGTGCACGACGGGATCAGGTGTTACTGTATAGGTAGTTGTACTGTGTAAATAATATTAGTGTCATTCGTGTAATATAAATTTGTAACTGTAATATCATTTTCTATAGCTTTATCCTAACTGGAGAAACGGACCGTTAAGTACCGAAAGAGAATGTATTGCAACCAATGCGGTAAAATTACAAAAAATGTGATCGTTGACGCCGATCTTCAAATTGTCATATCTTTATAGTCTTTTTACTTTTTTATTCGAAACTTTCAAATCAGAACATAACATTGTAGACTTACACACAGAATACACATTAGTTGAATGAACATAAATACTTACTGGAATTTCTGCAACACTATAATATCAATGTATTAGCGGATAACTAGGTCATGATGCACAATTATCAGCTAACACTTTATCTAAAGTTAAGGTATCATCTGAACTTTCGTCTTCCAATTCATGAGCACTCCAATTTGATATTATAACTTTTATACCCTTTTTTAGTTCAGTTCCTTTTCTATAACTCCTTGATTATATTTTTGTACATATCTAGCTATGACTTATTTACCTTTTTAAAGTTTTAAACACAATGCAGCTTCCTTCAGCTTTGCTGCACTTGAGGATAATTTTTTAATGATAGATCGTCACCTACGCGTAGGCGCGTTAACCTACATGTAGGCGTTAAAAATCGCTTTATTCCAAACAATGAACAAACAGCCAACGCTTGAAATAATGGGGATCAACATACTGCAGAGGGCTACTAGAAGGTGGCGGCAGAAAACACCGCCAACGAGCTGCTAGTGTCACGTACGCTTTGTTGGGGCACCCCCCTCATTTAGCTGGAGTTGCTCCGATTAACAAAAAACTTACTAGAAGCATTCTTCGTTTTATAGGCAGCTATAATTTTAACTCTTACACACGATTACCAACTTTTATACTCAATTTCATCAGGATCGTGGGCAATTTTTGTATGCTCCTCCATCTCGATTGTGTATCTAAAGTGCCGATGGTTGAATGAGCTCCAATGGGAATTAGAAACGAAGGCCTATTCTTAAGTGTCACTTCATTCGAGTTCAAAGTTTTATGCGGTATTGAATGCGAGGACCATACATTGCAATAGAACGCCTACACGTAGGCATGTAGGCGTTTGTTCGATCTATCATTAAATCTTTTGTAGGAATACTTGTCTTTCCTGTTCAAGTTTACACAGATGATTTCTTAAACCAATTTCTATATTATGCTTACGGGTTCAGTATCGCTTACTTTATTTTCTCAGTTGGTCTTTTAGCTGATTAACCTGATTTTGTCTCTACTGTTGTGATCCTTATTTAAGGATGGTGTCAATCCTTAAATAAGGATGTGCCACTTCCTCCCTGTTTTACCACATGGACATTGATCATTATTGACATAATTTAACGTTTGTCATGGAGGATAATCAGTATATACAATTGTCCAATACCATTTATTTTATCTTACTTACTTGGTTTGCCAAAATATGCAATGTAAAAGATTATCCTTATTTAAGGATAATGACATCCTTAAATAAGGATTTTTGCCTGGAAATTAAACATTAACACAACTTTTAATGGGCTCATTATCGCAGTTGTTTCATCGTAACCTTTCAGAGGTCTTTATCTTATTGTATTTACACTATAATCAAAAACCAAATATAGTTTCCACATCTTCCAACATTTCTCTTCTAAAATATGTCTGCATGTGTTGATCTCGTGTCGTCTAATGTCAGTACACAAGGAAGTTATGAAATTATGTGCGCATGTATTGGAATATGACCTTCAGTTTTCGGACGCTGTATGGGCATCTCCCGCAAGAACTCAGGGCAATTTTGGCATTTTTGTAAAGAGAAAGACGAGAACTATAATATTTCTCTTTCTGTGATATTTGTATTTTCATGAATAAATGACACGCTTGCAACTTAGTATGGGCAAATGATGGTTTACCGCGCTGCATCAAGCAACTTGGTAGAATGTGTGGGAAATGAGTGGTTGACCATCGTGGGAGGGTACACTGTATATAAGTGTAAGGAGGTGGCAGAACACCTTCTTAGCTAAATATCAGCCAACATAAACAATGATGTACCAGCTACACACCAACAAAATCTTGTGTAAATGCAGACAACAGTGTTGAGCAAAAATTAAGCGTGTTCCAAAAAAAAAAAAGAACAAAAACAAGTTGCCTCATTCCAGTGGCTAGGTTATCAAGCTCAGGAGTGTAAGGTACAAGTAACATTATGTAAGATGAAAATGCACCATTATATAAGATTGCATATACTTTTAATACTGTAGATGACAGACGAAAACATCAAACCCGTCAACCAGGAGTGGCCAAGCACACTTATCAGACACATACATGCATAATTGCCCCATTGGCTGTACACCATCCTGATTGTTCTAGGCCCCCAATGGCATGAATTGTGTTGTTTAAGCCAGCTAGAATGTCCTCTGTGTTTGGAACTCCTCTCACAGCCAGTATAATTCCCATGCAATGCATTTATTTGTGCTAAATGCATCATTTAGCTTGGACTACTTGAATGGAACAGTTCTCCAACCAGAAGTGAAACATTGTGTCCATGCTGCCACTTAGAAAAGCCCATGTCTCCCTCAGAAACAAAATGTGTTCTTGAATTGATACTGCTGCTATTGAATGATGTGATGGTTCACTACGCAACCACTGCATTTGGACTTCTTGAATGGAGCAGTTCTCCAACCAGAAGTGAAATGCATATGGCAGCTGACATATTGAGGAGAGACGTTTCTATAGCAGTCCTCCTGATGAGTGCCTCTTGCAAGTCCCTATACCGGTAGAACAGTAAAGTTTGTCAACTTTTTTTTTTCTTAGTTAACAGTATTTTTAAAGCCCCATATACTACAGGATTTTGCCGACTTGGGGCTGAGTCAATCCATGCAAAGTTCCCACAAGTACCACACCATGAATGACAAGCTCTAACAACATGTGCCCATAGTAAAGCACCACTTACTAACACTTAGTACAGCACCACTTGTACCACTACTCAAAACGATAACAACTCTTACTTCATATAAGCGCTCGCAAACCGGTTAGTTTTAAATTATCGTTCTCGATTAGCCTGTACACAAAAAACGGTACATGCATGCCTTAGCTGTACCTTCCACGTTGCGGGTTTTTCGGTGTTTCTTGCTGGAGGTCGTGGGAAATCTATACTTTCTGAGAGGTGTTCTTTTGAGGTAGGCCGCTGACGATCAAAGGCCACAGTTCTTTGTAGAAGCGCGGGCCGAGCACGTGATTAACACCAAACAAAGAGTACATGTCATAGTACTATACCGTGCAATAAACTTGTCAATTGGACATGTAGTTACCGTGTTTTGCTGTATACTCCAAAGGTCATTTCGTTGTCAGGGTGGTTGCTAAGGGATTGCGCAAGTACGTTTCAATATATGATTTCTGGTTCTGGGTTGGACATTGGGTTTGATATTTAGGTATTTACGGTTGTGGGAACGAGAGGCTATGAAATAAACCTCATTATAGACATGGTTGCAGTCGATGCCTTCTTTTATACTTCCTTTACATCACAATCGCAAAACTAGTATATCCAAAACAAGACCCAACAGTTTTCTTTCACCCCATTATTTTAATATACTCCGTTCAGCTTGCGCAAAATAAAAATACGCACTATGTTTACACAAGCCCATTCGACATTCCAATTCAAGAGCGCGCGCTGAAGCCGATCGATACTGTTCACAACCGGAACTTTACTCAGAGGTAAGTTATTTTTTTACTTCATCACAGGACATGGAAGCGCCGAATTAAGCTTAAGAGAATATGCGGCCCTTTTTTTTCACGTCAGAACTTTACCTTGTTTACACATGAATAATTACAACACAATGACACCAGGAATGGATTATCACAGGCAAGGATTGCTGTTGTGTTGCATGGCATGTGGCAATAGGCAGGGCGTGTGGCAATAGGTAGGGTGTGTAGTTGCTGCTAAAGTGAAGTAGAAGGATGATTATACCAGTGCATGAATTTCAGCACTAACATCCAAGCAGCCTTTTTGCAATGTAGATGTTTCTGGTGTTTCATCCATCTCACTTCTGCAGTAGCTGCAAACATGTGTTGGACAAAATCACTTCTGCAAATGAGAACAAGATGCTATTTAGGAGCACCCCGGCATGACAGTGCAAGGTATGGATGAATGTGAGAAAGGGTGGAAATGTCCTCCAGCCTGCCGGTAGACCACGGGGCACAACTCCAGGCCTGTAGGAAGGTCGGGAAATTGGGGTTGTCCACTTCAGGCTCGACATGAAAAGTGTGTGTGGGGGGAGGGCGGGGTTTGTCCACTTCAAGCTCCATACGAAAAGTCGGGGGGGGGGGGGGGGGAGGGGGGGGTTTGTCCACTTCAGGCTCGATATGTAAAGTGGGGGGGGGGGGGGAGAGGGGTCTGTACACTTCAGGCTCGATATGAAAAGTGGGAGGGGGTTGTCCACTTCAAGCTCCATATGAAAAGTGGGAGGGAGCATTGTCCACTTCAGGCTCGATATGAAAAGTGGGGTGGGGGGGGGGGGTGTCCACTTCAAGCTCGATATAAAAAGTGGGGGCTTTATCCACTTCAGGCTCGATATGAAAAGTGGGGGGTTGTCCACTTCAAGCTTGATAGCTATAGGTTATCAGGTTATTCGGGTTATTCGAATATTCACAAAAACCTATCCGTTCGAATAGTCATTTAGCTTTACTCGGAAAAATCGATTATCAGATTTGTTCTATTCGAAATAACCAGTTTGTGCATCTCCATTCGGAGGTAATTAGGTATTCGTCGTCAGCATCGACAATTCGCCCGTTATTCGAATATACATTTTTATGACGATATGTTTACGATATTATTACACGGCTGTTTCATTTCCATTGAACCTGTGACAAAAAGGCTACGCCCCGTGATACGAAATTTTTTCATAGTAACGGACCTAATTACGACCTTAGCAACCAACATGGGCTTAAAGATGCTCACTTTTTACCACGAGGACTGTTTTGAACTCTTTTTTTTACTTCGGATCCTACTTCTATATTGCCTGGCGCTCTGAACAATGTGAGTTAATGCCGCTTATATTCTGTGGATAATATGTTATACGCTCGCGAATTCTGTGTGTGTTGTTTGTGGTCAAGTGATGCACATTGCTCTGGTACTTTTTCCACCCTTATGAAGTACCCTGAAATTTTTACAAAATAACTGAGATAGTCTTGGATGTAAGATTTTCAATAAAACTCGTGGTGCGGCGATTCCTAACTCACGCAGTAGGCGTTTGGAATATTACAATATTTCCTCGATGTTTGACGCCATTGACCTCACCTACATGTACCCAGCGTAACCTGGCTTGCCTGAATCACGATGCCATGCATTTCAACATTTTAGCCCACCATCAAACACTGTAGAATCAATTTGGTTGTGCTATCTAGTGAAGAAACTTGAGAATAAATATGGTATTAGTACCCGTTATTGAGCATTGCATCTACGTAAGCTTAAGTTTAGGAGGTGTGGCACTCTGAACTTGAAGAGAGACCTTTAAGTAGTGTTCCTTCATAATGCACTTCAGCCTGTCTATTGGATCAGGGATGGTTTTAAACTAGGAGTGGATAGACTCAGCCCCCTGCTCACCCATTAACCCACATTCAGCGAGGTGGGAACGAATGCAATCCAACATGTGGTGTTCTAGGATGTGCACTTTTATAATTCTTCTGGCACCTTTGAACTTGGCATCAAAGGTATTAAAAAAATATCCTTGATAGCATTGCCTGTTACAATGACGTTCTGTGTTAGTGTGAGATTGTTTCTGAGCATGTGTGTGCATGTGTTGTGTACATGTGTGTGAAATTGCCTGTTTAAATGAAGTTCTGTGTTAGTGTGAGACTGCTTCTAAGCATGTGCTAGTTTGATACAGAAACTGTAACATTGCATGTATGTACTTACTGCTCCTCCCGTAGGTGGTTGGATTGTACTGTTTTGAAGAAGTTCATGTAGAACTTGTGCTGCTATCATGGCTTGTTGTGTTGTAAGCTCAAGCCATAACATCTGTCCCACAAGATGTACAATGCACCATTACGTCACCAAGCAACCGAATGATAAGCTAAGGAGGCTGTATGGGCTCGGCGGGCTGAAGACTGGTGGCTGAATAGCAGCAGGGGCACTTGAGTCGTACAGTGACATGAATCCACTCCTTAAGACACGAGCTACAAACATAGGCATGGCATGGTAGCTCTATAGGTTGATGTAGCATGTACTAACAAATTGGACACTTAACTGCGTCTACCATTGACAATATCTGTTTTGTTGACACAGAAAGCACCAGTACTTTGGTGATAATAGCAGGTGGTCTATCACAGCCATGATGCCTGTTGGTGTGTACCATAGCTGCTATACTTGTAAAATGGTTTACATGCTACAGAATAACATCTTAAGCTACTTGAACTTGTACCTTACAAGTGTCAGCAGTGTATGTGGACCAGTGATATGACTGCACTTGACACTTGTATTGGTTCTTACACCTGCACCCTTATGGCACAAATGTGCAGAACAATTGTGGGTGGATGTCCTGGTCTGTTGAGACACTGAGACCAAAGACTATCAGTGTAGGTGCTGCACTGGTATGTAGGCTCTGGCTTTGGTGGTTTGCCCTTGGCTTTGACTCCTCTATGAAGTTTGCACCCACATACCCGCCGATCGGCATTTGTGGTGGGATTCCATAGCTATTTATGAGGTGGTGCGCATTATTCATGAAGCGGATGGTGTGTTATTATGTATTTCTGTGAGTGGCAGGAACTGCGGCACCACAAGTAAAACATCCTACATGAAAAAGATTGATCGTTCCACTTCTGCGTCATTTGGTACCACTTATAAGGGAGGAAAAAAAGATACGAAGGCCAGACTGAATGGCATTTTTCGCGCCATTTGGAGAGTACAATATGCGCGTGGCAAAGTGTAGAATCACGCTACGCGTTAATTGGGACATGCGTTTAAGTGAAAAAAATTAGTATTACTAGTTAGAAATGGGTTTAAGATGTGCATTACTGCTACAAGTTTTGCATTTTTAATGGGTGAACTTTTAATGGGATGGCGGCTAACCATGATTGACTTGAACTCGAAACAGCCGTGATTACATGAGTGACAATAATTACTTCTAATTTGAAACGTAACGTTATCGTCACAATGTACGTGGGGACGAGATCAAATCATTTATGGGCAGTAATTCGAACTAGCCAACAGTTCTCCATCTTCACGTGTCATGACGACGGACAGCTCCAGCTACAAATCAAAGTCAGTTCGCTTAGTGCATTTCGAACGAGCTGGTTTCTTGCATCAACCTCTCTGAGCTGATACAATTTGTACTTAGGCCTACTAGTACTTAGTTACTTGTATTTTCAAAACTCGCGATGGTGAAATGGAGGCTGCATGGCTGGTGGTGAATAAACTTCATCTGTGGTTCTATTCTTTTGGCATCAAGTGCGATGTGTGCATCTGTAGACTAGATAGACCTCAGCGTGGCCATGCTAACTTAGGTCGGGACACGCCCAACTAGGTATGTGGTTTGGCCGAGCGATTTAGGCCTATGTAGGTAGCTGTGGTTGTGTGCCGAGTGCATCTGGTATGATGTGGTTAGCTGTGCATGCATGATGAGAGTACTGATCTTGTGTATTGTGAGTAGTTGTAGGAGGGTGTCTGGTGTGAAGAAGGTAAGTTGTGTTTGTGTGCTGAGGGCATCTGGTGTGATGGGGGTCGGTGTGTTTGTGTGCTGAAGGTATCTGGTGTGATGGGGGTAGCTGTAGGAGGGCGTCTGGTGTGATGTGTACATGTACATTTAGGTGGCTCATTGAGCAGAAAACCTTGGTATTAGGCTGGCAAATTGTCAAAACCTATTTGGAAAAATTGATTTTCTTTTTCGGAAAATCGATTTTCAGATCCAGAAAAACCTGAAAAATCGATTTGTGTTTAAAAGTATTCGTAAAAATCGATTTTCATTATTCAGGGGAGGTTACACACCCTAGTGTGGGGGTTGTCCACTTCAGGCCTGATATGAAAATGTGGGGCAGACCATAAGCACCATAAGCCATAATATAGGCATAGGGGCCTAAGCCCCCCAATCCTGGGCATTATGTACATAAAGTATGCTGAATGTATATTGAACACGCACCCCAATCGTATTTAAGCTTCTGTAAGCGGACCCATTCACCCATAAGCAGGGTATAGGTCTATGTAGGTCCATGTAGGGTTCATGCAGGGTAGGTCTATGTAGGTCCATGTAAGGGTTCATGCAGGGTAGGCCTATGTAAGTACATTTAGGGTGAACTGCAGGGTAGGCCTAAGGTCCATGTAGGGTAGGCCTATGTAGGGATTCATGCAGGGTAGGCCTATGTAGGTCCATGTAGGGGTTCATGCAGGGTAGGCCTAAGGTGGGTTCATGCAGGGTAGGCCCATGTAGGGGTTCATGCAGGGTAGGCCTAAGGTCCATGTATGGGTTCATGCAGGGTAGGCCTATGTAGGTCCATGTAGGAGGTAGGTCTACATGTAGCTTCAGGGCAGGCAAGGTAGCAGCACTACACGGGCCTCTAACATCAGATAAGGTTGTGGGTTCCCCTTTCAATTTTATTATATTCACAGCACAGACCATGGGCAGATCTTAGGATTAAGAGTAGATACAAATATGACATGTAGGAACATGTATGGGCTGGTTTTTTTTAAAGTATGATGTATAGGCTGATGTATGGGGTATGGTGTATAAGCTGGTGTATGGGGTATAGGCTGGTGTATGGTGTATAAGCTGGTGTATGCTGGTGTATGGTGTATAGGCTGGTGTATGGTGTACAGGCTGGTGTATGGGGTATAGGCTAGTGTATGGTGTACAGGCTGGTGTATGGTGTACAGGTTGGTGTATGTTGTACAGGCTGGTGTATGGTGTACAGGCTGGTGTATGGTGTACAGGCTGGTGTATGGTGTACAGGCTGGTGTATGGGGTATAGGTGTATAGGCTGGTGTATGGGGTATAGGTGTATAGGCTGGTGTATGGGGTATAGGCTGGTGTATGGTGTACAGGCTGGTGTATGGTGTACAGGCTGGTGTACATGTATGGTGTACAGGCTGGTGTATGGTGTACAGGCTGGTGTATGGGGTATAGGCTGGTGTATGGTGTACAGGCTGGTGTATGGTGTACAGGCTGGTGTATGGTGTACAGGCTGGTGTATGGGGTATAGGCTAGTGTATGGTGTACAGGCTGGTGTATGGTGTACAGGTTGGTGTATGTTGTACAGGCTGGTGTATGGTGTACAGGCTGGTGTATGGTGTACAGGCTGGTGTATGGTGTACAGGCTGGTGTATGGGGTATAGGTGTATAGGCTGGTGTATGGGGTATAGGTGTATAGGCTGGTGTATGGGGTATAGGCTGGTGTATGGTGTACAGGCTGGTGTATGGTGTACAGGCTGGTGTACATGTATGGTGTACAGGCTGGTGTATGGTGTACAGGCTGGTGTATGGGGTATAGGCTGGTGTATGGTGTACAGGCTGGTGTATGGTGTACAGGCTGGTGTATGGTGTAGAGGCTGGTGTATGGTGTACAGGCTGGTGTATGGGGTATAGGTGTATAGGCTGGTGTATGGTGTATAGGCTGGTGTATGGTGTAGAGGCTGGTGTATGGTGTACAGGCTGGTGTATGGGTATGGTGTAGAGGCTGGGGTATGGTGTACAGGCTGGGGTATGGTGTACAGGCTAGTGTATGTACAGGCTGGTGTATGGGGTATAGGTGAATAGGCTGGTGTATGGTGTATAGGCTGGTGTATGGGTATAGGCTGGTGTATGGGGTATAGGCTGGTGTATGGGGTATAGGCTGGTGTATGGTGTACAGGCTGGTGTATGGTGTATAGGCTGGTGTATGGTGTACAGGCTGGTGTATGGGGTATAGGCTGGTGTACATGTATGATGTACAGGCTGGTGTATGGTGTAGAGGCTGGTGTATGGGGTATGGGCTGGTGTATGGTGTACAGGCTGGTGTATGGTGTACAGGCTGGGGTATGGTGTAGAGGCTGGTGTATGGTGTATAGGCTGGTGTATGGTGTACAGGCTGGGGTATGGTGTAGAGGCTGGTGTATGGTGTAGAGGCTGGTGTATGGTGTACAGGCTGGGGTATGGTGTAGAGGCTGGTGTATGGTGTAGAGGCTGGTGTATGGTGTATAGGCTGGTGTATGGTGTACAGGCTGGTGTATGGTGTACAGGCTGGTGTATGGTGTACAGGCTGGTGTATGGTGTATAGGCTGGTATATGGTGTACAGGCTGGTGTATGGTGTACAGGCTGGGGTATGGTGTAGAGGCTGGTGTATGGTGTATAGGCTGGTGTATGGTGTACAGGCTGGGGTATGGTGTAGAGGCTGGTGTATGGTGTATAGGCTGGTGTATGGTGTACAGGCTGGTGTATGGTGTACAGGCTGGTGTATGGTGTACAAGCTGGTGTATGATGTATAGGCTGGTGTATGCTGTATAGGCTGGTGTATGGGTATAGGCTGGTGTATGGTGTATAGGCTGGTGTATGGTGTATAGGCTGGTGTATGGTGTATAGGCTGGGGTTTGGTGTACAGGCTGGTGTATGGTGTATAGGCTGGTGTATGGTGTACAGGCTGGTGTATGGTGTATAGGCTGGTGTATGGTGTACAGGCTGGTGTATGGTGTATAGGCTGGTGTATGGTGTACAGGCTGGTGTATGGTGTATAGGCTGGTGTATGGTGTACAGGCTGGTGTATGGTGTATAGGCTGGGGTTTGGTGTACAGGCTGGTGTATGGTGTATAGGCTGGTGTATGGTGTACAGGCTGGTGTATGGTGTACAGGCTGGTGTATGGTGTATAGGCTGGTGTATGGTGTACAGGCTGGTGTATGGTGTATAGGCTGGTGTATGGTGTATAGGCTGGTGTATCACATCATGCAAACACCAGCACATACCTACATAACACACCAGCACACACCAGACACACCAGCACACACCAACCTTCAAAGTCGCAGTAGCCTGCCTCCTTGTAGTCGTTGCAGATGTCAGGTTGGTACTCCCAACGAACAGTACAGGGGACCTCCTAGGGGAGGGGAAAATGGCACCTACATGTAGAATGCTGTCTGCACATTACCCCGCAAAGGATCCCCTACGAAAAAATCATGGCATGACATGTTCCAAATTCATGCATGATATGTTTTTGCAAGTGTTCCAGTTTTTCTAGAGCACTGTTGAACATGCTTACATGTACATTAAATTGCAGGCATATCATTGTTCAAACTTGCACAGGATGAATAGTTTCTAAAAAGCGATTCCCTGACGAGGCATGCACGCTAATATGCTAAGGGGTGTGTCGCTTTATAACTTCTCGGGGGTACGCGTTTTAGAAACTCTTCAACCTGTACAAGTTAGAAGAGTGATATGCCTGCAATTGAATGACATAAGCATGTTCAACAGTGCTCTAGAAAAACTGGAACACATGCGACAACATATCACACATGAATTTGAAACATGTATGCCAAGATTTTTTTGTAGGGGAAGGTGTGCCTTTATGGTGTGCTCTTTTTACAATGTGCCCATTAAGGTGTGCTCCTTTTAAAGTGTGCCCATTGAGGTGTGCTCCTTTTAAAGTGTGCCCTTTAAGGTGTGCTCCTTTTAAAGTGTGTGACATTTTCTGTACAGTTCATGTTCATGCATCGTGTGCTTGCTACCATACATTGCAGACACACACACACACAAATACACACACACACACACACACACAACACATGGAATCGTACAATTGTATGCCACAATACTTGGCCTCATGACATCTGCTACCACCTCCCTTGACCACACCCACCTGCTGGCTGCACTCCCTTGTGGAGGTCTTCCTCCCCTCGCGGCCTCGAAGTACTCGGTGTAGTTGTGTCCTCTCCTCCTCCATACTATATATGGAAAACAAACAATATTAATTAACCATCATACAACAGACTGAGTGTTGCAGCATAGTAGGAGGACATGAATCACCATGGCAACTAGACATATACAAATTAAAAAAATTTCTGGATAATAATGCTGATATTGGTGTCTTTACAGGGTTAAAACTGGTGTCACTAAAGGGCTAATATCACTGTATCTGACTGGCCTATAAAGGGTTACTGCAAGTGGTGACCAGTGCCCAGACCTGGTTCAAATTCTGTGCCTTCTCCATGACACCCCGCTGGTCCCTGTTCTGTTCTGTCTCCATCTCCAAGGTGAGGGTGGCCTCCATGTCATGCCTCCCTCTCAGACTTAGTATGTGTGGGTCACCTTGCTGAGTTTGTCCTTATCTTTGTAACTGAACACTCTGAGCCTCCTTTGATGAAGGAAAGTGGAAGGAGAGGATCATGGAAGGAGGGAAGAGGCGAGGGAGGGAGGGAGGGAGGGAGGGAGGGAGGGAGGAGGGAGGGAGGGAGGGAGGGAGGGGGAGGGGGAAGGGAGGGAGGGAGGGAGGGAGGGGGGAGGGGGGGAGGGGGGAGGGGGGGAGGGAGGGAGGAGTGGGTAAATAGAGCTTGCCATTGGTGAGCATTGATAGCTGGAGTTTGAGTTGTGTACTGTGGAAAACAATGCAGAATGTCATCGAAACTAGCCAATTACATTCATGTGCGTATGCACAAGGTAACACAACAACACACAAGAACTGATTCTTAGCATACATATACATGTACATACTGACTTACATGTACAGAGAGAGGGGGAGAGAGGATTCATAGCCACTCACACAACAACACACGCACACACAGTCACGCATACATACTCACATACATGCTCACACACACAATCACACACACATATGCTCACACACACACGCTGTCAGCTGTGGGGTATCTGCCATAGGATTCATTTCTTAGGTGCTTGCTATATGGGGTACTTGCCATAGGGCCGGTTAACCCCATAGCTTCTTGCCATGTTGTACTTCATAGCTGTGTGGCCAACTCCATACACTGTAGCTGTTAGGTGTTTGCCATAGAGTTCATAGCTGTTAACTGTGTGATTCTTCATGCATCGCTAATTGCCATAGAGTTCACTCCATACATGGGCCAGTGGTATTCCGTCGCTGCCTGCCGTAGAGTCCAGCGTAGAGTACCAGCTTTATAGCTGTCTGTCTGCAATAGGGTCCGTGCACTCCCGTACCTCCGTAGCAGTTAGCTGTGGCCTGTGGGGTAGTAGGCTTCAGTTCTGCCATAGAATCCAGTCCACAGGCAGACTTCCAGGTCTTACTTTAATAAATTTTTGAAAATTAATATAATGAGAACTTTTATGTATAGCCTAACAGAGCAAAATGAATGCATCAAAAATATGCTTTTGCCAATGAAAACAGATTAGTATTTCAAAAGTTATAGCATTTCAAACATTGCATCGCCGGTGACTAACAATGTACGCTATGTGAATGGACCGCGATATAAAAAACTGTGACCGCTTGACTTCTCCGTGCAACTGCTGTACAAGTATTCAAGATAATGATGCCATAATTGCATAAAATACAACATAGATACTCTTGATAAGGCTCACAGTGTCAAATACACATTGCAACTAAATTTAGGTCTCCCTTTATACATTCCACTGCCAATAGCCCATATAGTGATATTGTAATGTTTTCTCCTTTTACTTCACCGTCATTCTTCCAATATGTAATAATTACTTTTGGACTTCTTTGATTGCTTTACACATATTATATAGCTGCACCATAGCTGTTCAAAATACAGACCATTAATAACTGCATGACTGACACATGAAATAAAATATTGTATTCCTTTTACATTCCGAGGTATCTGGAAATTCATTTGATAATTCAACTTCCTTTTGTGCCACACATTGCAACTTCTTTTCTATCTTCCTCCTTAAACTGCTCCGGCTCATCTTATTTTTAGGTCTCTGTTCTTATAAAATAAAAATGTTGTTTACTAACTAGATTTAACTGTATTTTCTTGCTCGTTCTGGGAGTGTACACACAACCACTGCATTGTCCCATTTTATTTTTCCAACAAGGAACCCTACTTTAATATTAGACGCTTCTCCTATTTCATGGTCGCATCACCCAATCCACTTTAGCATATATAGTTGGTGCCGTAGATGCCGACACCATACAAAATGTCACATGACATGATCCTCATACTACTGAGAACCTACATACAGAACAGGGACCAACTACCTATATAGCTAAGCTTTTGAGCCTACTTACTTAGAGATGGTGGGCCCATACCACCTTAGGGGAAAATACCTCACTGGCTCTAGTCAAACACAATATCGCGACATTGCATATAGCCACAACTGATATACATTTGTATTATAATTAAAGAATCATGATGCTTCCTGATCTGCTGCCACTGGCCTGCTTCTTCTCCAGATCTCTAGAAGCTTGTGCATAAGATACAACACCACTGGGGGGGGGGGGGGGGTATAGTGACCGTGCACATGACGCCTAGAATGCACACATACATGTACATGTATCTGCAGAAACCATCTCTTATACCACATGGCACTATGTGTATGTATATCGAAGTATCCAACATACCAGGATATAAACACCCTTCAACAGCTATACCTTTACATACAATCTTTTAGTCGCTACTCTCAAACTGCATTCCTATAGGAGCATATTTTGCTCCCCAACCGACAGAATAGTGCATTTCTATAAAGGCATATCCAGCCAGGCCAAGGGTGTGTTCAGCAAACATATTGTCCACTGGTGCAGACAATGTTTGATTAATGTATAGCACCAACCCATTCCTTACTTCAGGAACTAGCAGTTTGTAATGCTCATCTGAACATTTGAACAGTTCTCATTCTAAACAGCAATAGAAATAGCATGCATTTCTCAATGTTAATGCATAGCTAAGATACACTAACATGAATATATTGTCTTGAAAAATACGCTGTGTGGGCACCATCATATCACAATAATACGGCTATTTTTAATGACATGAGGATCCGTACTGTAAAACAGTTTCAATAACTAACGCGCACCTTAACGAATTTGGTGTGTATTAAATAGAGCTATCAAAAAACTCTTTGGCACACAAAGAAAATAGATTGTCTATGCATTGAAAATACTAAAATTAAGTTTAATTCACAGGGCTCTAACACAGAAATACCAGGTTAAGCAATATTATGTCGAGCTCTAAGCAATCCAACAGTAAACACCTGTGCCGTTAAATGGACCCTTGGGCACCATCCAAAGTTCATGAAATTGTATCCTGATATAGACTAAGACCTAATATATATGGCAAACGCTTCCTCAAGTTGGCACCTTTAAAAACTAGCGAATGACTAATCGCGATTGGAATTCTATGAAAATCAACGAGGCACACACAATTACGCCGTATGCTGCATTACATTTCGACACCATTAGTGTATGGTGCAACCCCTTTTCTTCTTTAACCTAGTAATAAAGTCCTAAATACCTTCCAAACAACTTTACAAAACGCGTATCTTCTTGAGCACTCGGAGAGAAATCCAAAATACGGTCACAATTTTCGACGTAATTTAGATCACCAGTTTCCGCCTACGCATACGCAATTTATTAAAGTACCTATCCTCGTGGGATTGATCTTCGATATCGTCGTCTTCGTACCGTTCGAAATCGTCCGCGGAAGTACCGAACCTACAGCAGATTATCTCTTATTCTCTGCCTACAGTAAATAGCGGTTAATACGTTATTTTGCACGTTAAGTTGTTGTGTACATTATAGTGGTCCATGGGTGGGGTCGTGGTTATAGACATCAATATGCAATACATATGGGAAAGTTTACGAGAAAAGGGACCTAGCGTGTATTATAAAAAAGTATAATAAAAATGCATTACGTTTGATTTGCTATAACTTCCGAACAGTTAACGCTATCAACTTCCTATTTTCAACACTTCATACTGCACCATTTCTCTATGGATTTTAACACTTTGGAGTCTTGCACTTGCTCCGTGTCAGTATTGCAACGTTCGATACCCCACTGGGTTCAAACCCGCCATAACTTTCGGTAGGAGTAATCAATTCGCTTCAAATTCGGTTTGTAGGTAGAGAGGTCCTATACCTATCGATTTGTTCTGTTCGTTGATTTTTATGCCATCCGTTACGGAGATACAATTGAACAAACTACGTGCACGTTTTCCCGCTTGATTCGCGCCAATGTTATAATCCCCGCCTCCCCATACATTGAGCGGAACGCAATTTGCCCAAATCATTGGCGCGAATCGATCGCGAAAATGGGCACGTAGTTTGTTCAACTGTATCTCCGTAATGGATGGGATAAAAATCAACGAACAGAACAAATCGATAGGTATAGGACCTCTCTACCTACAAACCGAATTTGAAGCGAATTGATTACTCCTACCGAAAGTTATGGCGGGTTTGAACCCAGTGGGGTATCGAACGTTGCAATACTGACACGGAGCAAGTGCAAGACTCCAAAGTGTTAAAATCCATAGAGAAATGGTGCAGTATGAAGTGTTGAAAATAGGAAGTTGATAGCGTTAACTGTTCGGAAGTTATAGCAAATCAAACGTAATGCATTTTTATTATACTTTTTTATAATACACGCTAGGTCCCTTTTCTCGTAAACTTTCCCATATTATCATTAACTACATGTACAAACAGCTCGGTCTGGGCACGGCTAAGAGTAGCACGTGATATTATGCGTTTTGGATTTGGGGTGTATCTCACTAACCATTCAAGGGAAGCGCGATTTGAAGGCCCTAAGCTCTGAAAAAATGATGAAAAATAAGTGCATTGATTACTCTCATATAATCCGGTGGCACCTAAGGAAAATATCATTTGGTTGGGAAACTATGGATGACTGAATAAGTAAATTAGATAAAATGAATGGAATTGGAAACTTTGCATAATTAATGTGGAAGTGCGGATATAGGTACCTACGGTGCGTGAAATATGGTAAATAGTCCCCACATTGCAAATCCGAGAGCACCTACATGTAGTCAATACAATTTTTATTTCTGCAGTTAGCTGCAGTTTTCTGAATGCGTCCATACATTTTCTATGGACATTGAATTACGCAATGACCGAATACCGCGTAATCCTTTTGACCGCCAATTTCTCGATATGTGTTTCGATGTAATTGAACATCCGTGCCCCCATACACATCGCCCGAGAGTCAGGATCCGCCCCCGATATGTCACGTGTGATGAATATCCATTGAACATTTATACATGCACATTACTCATTTGTAGGCTATATATCAGCACATCCTGAACATATTTACTACAATTATCGCCATACAGTGAATACAGAATAAGAGGCGGATCTCTGTTAGATGGTGTTTAGTAATACGTGTACGTGATTTTAATATCTCTACTCACAGTTCCTTGGTGTCTGCAAGCAGTCCAATATTGAAGGTGAGCTGGTTGTCAGGTACGAATGTAACGTTATAGCAGTAGAATGCATTCTAAGATTTTATTTGGTTTGCGGCCACACCCAAGTTGTGGATGCTCGAAGGCATTACAACCGAACACTTGAAATATATATCACTGCTTGCTTGCACTCGTATTATTGCAACTGCAGCTATTACCTTAATTTCACTCCATACACGTTAGCATGCATGATGTACAGGTACGCGCGATCACTATTTACTGATATTGCTGCGCCACCTATATGCCACATGCATAATCCCTAAGGTTGTAGAAAAGGGTGGCCTTATGTGTGTGTGTGTGGGGGGGGCGGATACACGAATGTGGAGGGGAGGGGGGGTCAAAGGTGAGGGCGTGGCAAGACAATCAGTACAATCATATTCATACTTGCCCTGGCCCATGCATGTATATCATTACGTACGTACATTTCTGCCGTAACTGCATGTGCATAAGTACGTACTGTTGGGCGGGGCGAGGGAGGCCCGGGGGGTCCGCCCCCTCCACCCCTGGATCCTCTACTGGCGGAAGCGGGGGGGGGGGGGGGGGGGGGGGGGGGGGGGGAGAGTTACAGCGGACCACTTTATCCATTAGGCCTTAAAATTATTCGTTCACAAATCAGATCTACAGTAAGCGTTTTTCGTCCAATAAACCCAGTGGCAGCAGCATGCATTTAGGACTTTTTGCACGCAAACGTTTTAACCAGTAGGCCAAATTCCCTTCCTCACCCCCACCCCCGATAATTAAAGGCTCGCCCATGCACGGAAGTTAATGATTAATGCATCTAGCACAAGATTGCAATTGTTTAACTGAATAACTTACGAAACATATTTACAAATTAAAGATACCACACTGTATACAGCATAGCTCATCTTGGTAGTTTGAAATACCCTGCTACACACACACAAAAAAAGTCACACAATCACTCTGAGAAGCAGTTCATATATTACTAACACATCAAAATTTGTCATTTACATTGTTACAGTAGTTCTGTGTTTTTGCGCGGGAAATTTACGTAGCAGGCTTATCAAACTACCATGATTAGGCTTAAAGGGCTACAGTACAGCAGTGAGATCAAGTACCATAGTCTTAACCTGTCTTGTCTTTGTGTTGTTCGTTAGACACAATTCATCACGAAGTATCAAACCAGCAGCAGAGCTAGTCGCTGAACATGTATGTAATTAAAGCCACGCCCATTATGTTTTTGTGCTAGCGCTGAGTATCAAATTACCATTAAAGAGCTACTGTAAAGCAATGAGATAAAGTCCCACAGTCTCAAACGGTGGGGTGTCCAACATTACGTGTGCTTATATTTAGACACGGTATTCATGATCCATCACATGCGGAGCTACACCCACTTGCGCTACCGTACAGTGGAAACCATCACACTTGCTCCTATTTATTTTTTTGTACTGTTATTTTTTTCACTTGAATATATTTCAATAACAATGAACTCAAATGGAAATCTGACAACGCAGGTATAGTGTATAACTATTTTTCAATATATACTGAAAGTTAAAAAGCATCATGTGACTATATACTTTAATTATTAACACTTGTTGTGACCCCAGTACAAAAGAAATTGTAAGCATAATTCCTCCTCCTGTAGGCAATAGATCTTAACCATATTTGCAATATATCTAAAGAACAAGCATTAGCAACCTTTGGCCGCGTCGGTTTTTAAGTCCGGTAATAGTTACAGTATTATCGAGCTAGATATGTGTTTTTAGCTCGTAAAAGCTTAGCGATGCAATTTTGTAGTACGCTCTCACTGGACTGCTATATTTCGTTTCCGAGTCGTCACATGTTAGATCTATCGCGAAATCGTACTTGGGAGGCAATAGAAAAAAGTGCCATCAGAGCCGAGTACCTGAAAACATCCGCCATATCGCGATGAATTGCATTTGAAACATCATTATTGCGTCATTTTGTATCATGAATATATTTATAATGTGACGTATTATAATGGCTCCTGTTGGTTCATGGCTATATGACTGACTAGGTAGGCAATGATTTGTCAGCTAACACCATGCATGCAGCTACTTCGAATTCATTGCAGGGTCCAAACTGTTGTTGGCACATTGATGGGTACGACAAGCTCATCACGAAACCTTAGAGTTAGAGAATCGTGACTATCCTCTTTTGGCATATTGTATATGCATACAAAATGAAAAATTCAAATGCGGAAATAATTTATTTCGTAATGCATTTAGTACATGCAAGTAGTAGCAAGTTTTGTTGAATCTTGTTTAGGATGAAAATGGCTCCTTCCCAGGCCCTGGAGAGGACCATATGTTACATGTAAAGAACCAGGTATGTTTAGCGAACAAGAAGCGAAACAGCTTTAGGGTTAGGAGGCCGATTTGTTAATGTCAATGAAGTTCTCTCATTGCGGTGGGATAATATACCATAGTGTCGTACCCAGACCCAAACGTACGTAAGTATTATCGCACTACCGACTAGGGTGAAGGAGCGGATCCTAAAAATCATATTCACAATGAGGGAAGGTACATGGACGAGTGGGGGCGTGCCCCTCCTGTAAAGTGACTGCGTACTTTTCTATATATATAGCATGATAATAAAGAATGCACTTTTTATATTGTTTCAAAGCAACTTTATATACTGACGGAACCAACTACAACCTTCCTGCATGCATTAAATATCATCTTTGCTACTTCACAAAAAATTTGTTTTGTTGATGGGTTTCCTAAATGGTTGATGGCTTCTAAGTGCCCAAAACTCGCCAGATACATGTGATCAACAACCTTTTTAAAAAAATAGGTTCTGTTGCACCATGCTTTTGTTTCATTGAACTTCAATTTATTACGAGGTCATATATGGCCTAATTTCAATTTTTCAATGTATCTGTTAAGCGCGATCGATCGGCGATACAGAGGTGCGGATACATCGATGGCGCAGCGCAATCGATGGATCTCGCAAATCCTTCGATCGCGGGTAGCATATATATTGCCAGCATACATTGGTTTCATCCACGTTTGGTTCATCTTACAAATGTTAAAGCTGTCTGGAAATTACAGAAAATAAAAGATATGCTTTTGTGTACCATAATAAATAGAAGGTTGATGTACATATGTCCTCAGTATAGTCATATGATTGTACAATACTTCTGCCCACCGTATGTAGCATTGTTAGTAGTACTGTGAGAGATTCCGGCACACATTGTACATGTATGCGTGTTTTCGCAGGCTGTGTGAAAATTATCAATTCATCGATCCAGCATGCAGGTTAATGATAGCGCAATTGTTCTAGTTCACAGCAGTGTTTAAGTACATATACTTATTATTGCACAATGATATTTTGCTTCTGTCAGCTGACAAATGGCTGAAACTGAAATGAACGTAACATTACTAGTCGAAGAGCCTAAAACGTATGTTCAATCCAAAATGAATGTACATGTGGGAGAAATTGAAATGATGCAACTATCTGTACAAGATGTACTGGAGGAATACATGTAAGTAAGCTCATACATGTTCTACATGCCCTAATATGCTACGGCTACAGTGAACGCCTATTTTCAATATCACCAAAACATGAGGATATAAAGAGAGTTACATGTAAATACCTGCATCACAGGCTCAGGGATGCGACAAGTGCAAACGATAATGCAACTGTTGACCTAATTGTTAGCAATGTGATGAGGGCAATAAAAAGGAAATGTGATGACATGGAGACAAAGGAGTATGAAGAAAGGTACAAACTTCAATCTGTGATCGATTCAAATGCTAAAGTGAGTATGCAGCATAATAATACATGCAATATAGCTTCACTTATAAGAACTACACTCTCTTTTGTTTTGGCAGGCACTGTTCGATTATATGCCAAATCCACGTACCATTAGAAAAGCATTTGTGAAAGCAGCAACCATAAAAGGCGACTCATATAATGTATGTATATTGAAGTAAATTAACTGTGTTTGATGCGTATAATGCGCGAATCAATGTATTGAATCGAGCCTGTTGAACTGATCATACCTGTTAAATATAATATCTTTTCATTTCTCTCAGGAATGGCCACTACTAATAGCAGCTGGGTGTGGATATAAACATTCTTTCACACAGGTTTGGGAGGCGATAAAAAATAAGGAAAAACGATTAGGAACAGATCTACTTGGGAATAACTGTTTGGTTAGAGCCATTCAAAAAAATCATAGGTACATTGCAAAACACATGCATGCTCAATAACCAACCACAAGTGTACGCTACAATTCCATAGGGGAGTGGTGAAAGCTATATTAAAGTTGGAAGATTTAGATGCAGTTACGGATTTGATGAAGGTGTGCGTACATAAGAAAAGAACTATATTTGGATACACATATGTAACTCCACTAAGAATGCTTATCAAGGATATGCCAGGTAACACATACATCAGCCTGGCTAAATTAAGTTCATACCTTGTTTTTCTGACAGATATGGCAAAACACTTCCTGGATTTATGTGCTGAAATGAATTCAAATGGTAAGCTTTCCTTGTCAATACCACAGTTACTTTGTAATTAATATGACACTTAGTATGAATGTTTAAAAACGCTACCCCTTTAGTTCGTGTACATGTACATGATGTATCCCTTGGACTTAGCATGCGGCAAATTTGAACATGTACATGTACTTATGGTTTTGTATGTAGCTGTATACATGTATGCAGTTAACCTTTAATCTCCCGTCGTCCTACGCGTAGGACGCAAGTTAAAATTAATTTTTAGCAAACTCATATGATCAAAAAATAAACCAAAATGTCATTGCACGTAGAAATGGTTATTAATTCAGGAAATATTTTTACTTTCTTGCAATTCTTCAAAGATTGTCAAATACAATCAATACTTCATTGCTAAAAGATGTATTTGCGGTAAATTGCAAAGCAACTTAAAGTACCAATAAGTAATCTTGGAAAGATCAGAGCAAAATTTTAAAAGAAGGGGGTAGTATGTCAGGTCTTTTGTACTAAGAATATAAAAAAGTACATTGTAGATTTGGAAATAGCTAGCTTCACAAGCTTATGAACGATAGGTATTTGTCAGACGCATGTTGCGGGAATAGCCAAGTGAATGGACAAAATCTTGAAAACGTACAGTGCGTTTTCAGTAAAAATGACAAAATCAATTAGAGTAAAAACACTGCCGTAGAATGTATAAAGTAGCCCACACATCATGCTTCAAAAAACATTTTTAAAAAGTGATACTTGTCGTACTTTTTCTGTGACAATTAAATTCTCTACATAATGCATTTTTAAGATCCATATCTGTTTATTTGCATCGTGTAACCAAGGGTGTGATTTAAAAAATAGACTGACAATTGGTAAATTTAGCATGATAGACACATCAAACAACAGTAGAGAAATGGATGCCAAAAAACTGCATTTCTATTTATAATGAAATTTCAAATATTGGTCCTACGCTTAGGACTTGGACCTGGAGAATTAAGGTAAAGGCCATTCCAAATGAGACAACATTTTCCCGTCCAACCTTCTTCGATGCGGGCGGGCGGTGTATTTGTATTATGTATTATTTAACCTCGGTGCCCATTCCTTACATAAGAAGTCAAATAAAGTCGTTCTGAGCGCTCCAAAATGTTCAGTTGTGGCTCCGATCATAACGCAGCGGCGTGGGACCTTCCTACGAACCGCTTCCGGTCGATACCTTTAATTTATTTGATTACAGTTTCAAAGAAGGTGCGCACACCCGCACAGTGAGTGTATCATTTCTAGCATTGTCCACGTTACTTCACCACTAGAAGTAGCCAGCTACAGATTAAATAATGAAACTTTCGTAATAAAATTCATATATGGTCATTTTGTGACATGGCATATGTACTAGACTGTTGTGATGCATAATTCACAGTATTGAAATTCAGAATGAAAATATATCACGATAGGTTAAACTATTAAATTCTAATTAACGTCTGAGGCCATACAATGAACCAGAAAGACAATATAGCATTTAGACAAATCCAGATGCACCAAATGTATAGGGCTAATTCTACAGTGCCTAAGTCGTTTGTTGTTCTTTTGGTTAGTTTTGTGCAATGTTTTTCTCCATTCTGTATTTCATTCACAATGTGCTTAATTGTAGTATTTTAAAAACTCTAATCTATTCATTTTCATCACAGAAGTTGAACATCTTAATGATGAATTTATTGATGATGAAGAGTGGGTGTTAGAAGAGAATGAAAGTCCAGCATCTGGGAAAGCCACATGTACACAATCAGCATTTACAAAATTGAACAAATACCTGCGAAATGAAACTCAAAAACCAAGCAACCATGTATTAAACTACATTGTAAGCTATTTGACCTTATCAACTTTGTGTCCATTCAGTTGCAACATTCTGTGCAGGTGAAATACCACAGGTTAAAACTGTTGAAACACCCATTCATATCACACTGGATTGAGGAAAGATGGAAAGCTGCAAGAGTCATTTATATGTTTTTATTCATTTCATACACCTGTTTTTTATCATTTCTTACTGCATACTCTCTCACTACTCCAAATCCAATCCTTTCTTCTAACTGTAAGTGGTTATTTAACTATTCTATGTGTAAGTCCAATCCCAAACTATCCTGTACTACAGGTATAAATGAAACCTTAGGTTCTGATAGTAACAACAGCTTTACTTCTGATCGGAATATAATTGCTGTTGTACTATTGCCACTCGCCATATGCAACAAGTGTTCATCATTCGCCTTTCACCAGTATTTAGATTTTGTGCTGCTATTATAGTAACGATATTTGCTGTGCTGCACATTGCACTTGAAATTCTCCAAGTCTATAAGAATAGAGGATACTACTTCACGAGCTTTGAAAACTATGTACAACTGTTTGCTTTCATTGGATCAATTGTCTTCACCTCAAACGTTGGAAGGCAATGCAATTGCATAGATGAAAATAGATGGCAACTTGGGGCTTTTGTCTTGTTTTGTGCATGGATAAATCTCATGATACTATTGAAGGACTATCCAACCTTTGGGGCACCTATCAACCTACTGTTGACCATATGGTACAAATATATAAGGCTGGTCTATCTGCCAATATTGCTTCTGATATCATTTGCACTTCCTTTCTACATGGTGTTTGTGATAAATGTCAATGGAATGGTGAGTATATTTAAACTGTGTGCATGGAAATTTGACCTTGGCATGCATTGAAACTTTAGAACAAAATCATTGCTTACCAAGAAGTTTCGAAATCTTTGCTGAGGACGTGGATAGCTCAAATAGGAGACACTGGTTTCAATGATATATTCTTGGGTGCTCCATTGCCATACATAGTGGCAGCCACAATCATTTTTGTTTTATTTGTCGCCATGGTACCTATTCTTTTCAACAACATGCTGGTATGGAGTATATGCTGTGTGCATGTTCTCCAAATTAAGAGAAATTTTTGGTATGCACGTAGGTTGGACTTGCTGTTGGACATGCACATGTGGCATTTGAAGCAGCGGAATTGCAAAACTGTGCATGCCAAGTAAAAGATGCACTAATGCTTTGTTGCTAGACTATTGTTAAACCTTAACTTTTGCTTCATATATCATAATAGCTATGTAAGGTATTGGCTGATTAGATAATGTAATTTATACAAGTGCTAGGAATCTATTTAATTTGGTCTGGGATTATGGATACATGTCATTATCGTATTTTTGATAAACATGTTAAATATTACTAAAGGATATTGCTATTACCAAACTCAGTAAAATAGATTGTCATTAGATGTGTTTATGTGTATTCATTTCAATTTGATATTCTTTTTATGCTTACATGTTGTTATGTAGCTTTGTAACTATTTAACTTGTAGTTAGTATACATTGAGGCTGAAAGGCAACATTAGAAAAATTGTCCCGCATTTTTATTATAGAGCTTCCACATGACTTACCAACAATGGAAAACATATAACCAAAAGCTATACGTATTGCATGCATTGCCATAGCCAGTGATATTCAGTACGCTTTCTTTATGATGTGTTTTTCCTCCCTATTCAGGTTAAGTTCATTCTTTTTTATGAAGATGCATTCCCACCCTTGATGAAAATGTTGACGGGTGTAACACGGAGATGCAGCTGCAGATGCAGGTGCTGTGATGTGCAGAATATGTTTCAAGATATATCTGATAAATCTCTGCATCATGATACTAATCAAACAGAAGAGATAGTGGGCAAGGAAGACTTATTAGCAATAGAAGAAAACTTTATGGATAAACTGGATGATGTGAAGGAGCAGCTTGGTACTATGAAGCAGAGTATGGTGCAACTTGATAGTATGCAGCAGAGTATTGAACAGCTCATGAATGTCCTACAGTACTTAAAGAAAAACATCAAAACATCAACTGTTTAAAATTGGTCAGAGAAATTGAGTGAGATTGTAGCGTAATTGCAATAGTGGGCGATATTAGTGGATTCAGTCATGGTGACTTTTGTATGAATGCAATTGACAATTTGGAACATAATATATAGAAATGTATAAAACGTTTCAAGTGATTATATGTAATTCTTCTATAGATACATATAAACTAAGTGTAACCATCACAGTTTTCATTTTCCGTTCCGTACATTAGCGCGCGGTCACGCATAATTTTGATACTGCATAACTCCGTTTTCAGAACGCCAAAAATTATGAGTAAAGTATCGTTGTGAAGCATTTATTGCCCTCATTAACGTGATATTATAGTTTGTTTATTATATCTGTTTTGAAAAATTTCTTAAAGTGGTTTAATAACGGACTTAGCCAAACGATATACATCATACGTCATCGTTGACCTCTAGTTCTATCGCGAATTTCCTATCAATTCATTCACTGGGCACGGAGAAATTGATGTAAATACCTTTTTTTTAAGAGGGATAACTAAACATTAACATATCTTAGCAATTAACGATTTCATGCCGAATACGCTAATCAGCGTCAGATTTTCATATACGGGTTGTGCCGAATACGCGGAACAGCGTACAAGCTGCCCTTCTCTACTATAGGGCAAATTTGGTCTAGCTATTAAAAATTCCTTTTCACGATCAATTTGTTAATTTCTGACCGCGCAAAGCGTTTATTGATACTTGTGGCTGTGACAATACATATTATAATGTAATCCATAATGATTGGTTGAACATCAGAAACATAAAACACACACATGATACATTGACCTTAAATTTTACCACACTGATTCTCTCCAATAGAAACACATTGTCACCAGTCTTCCTCCGAGAGTTGTGCATCAATAAGGATGCATCTTTGAAGCACGCTGAAAGAACAGTTTTCCATCCTCCCCCTATTACTAGTACCCAGGGGACTAGATGGACAGAAATCTTGGTATATGAGTTTGCAACATGACCTGACGCGATACGCGCAACTAGTTTAGAGCCGAGTAGAAACTTAGACTGCCAGAAAACACAGCAATGGGGAGTTATCGCCAAATCTAAGTGACCAACACACTCGTATTCACCGTGGTCTGTTCACTGATTATGACGTAAGGAAGGAGCATTAATAGGAATGGACCAAACTGACTAGAACTCTACCGGGGTAACGGTCATGAAACGATTAAAAGAATTCACTGCAAATAGCAATTTTACCTGTAACTGTGATGTAATAGGCCTATACAGTGGACAGTAGAAGGAATGATTGGAGTTCATGATCAGTGATCCACTCCAACAGTATGACTGCCAGTTCAGTTGCATCAATATTCTACCTGACTGATACTAGCAGACATAACAGTGATAGGGGAGATCTGGTCATATTAGCTAAACTGGTATTAGGTTCGGTTAAAAAAATGAAGAATGAAATTCCACTTATGCCAACCATATGTTCCAGTGTGTGTACACACATGTATATATATATAATTATAATTATTATTATGTTCTATGAAAGCTCGCGACATGAACCATCGTAATTACTGGCTAGCACTCATATACTGATACACATATTAAAATATGTTGTGCTCACAGACAAGCTGCATAAAAGACGAGAGAAACAAGATGAAATAAAATTGGTTATGTAGGAATTGTGTAGGTACCAATTAAGCATAGAATTTGTCAAATATTATACAGACCTTATATATTTCATTGATTGTGAAGTAATATACATATTTCACTTGCTAAATGTAGGTCCGTATAATATCCGAAATCCCTTATTTACTTACTTTTAGTAAATTGGGGCCTACAAATCCTACATCACCAACAATTTAAGATCACGTGCATGCGCGTTACGTAAGACTGAGAACAAGAAGGCCATGGAATGGTAGCATGCACTCATTCATTGCCAGTAAATCGACCCATAACTCTGGCCAGGAATGCAATATCAAAAATTGTACTTTCACCGTTACAATTGTATTCGTTAACTAAGATATAAAAACAGCTAATTATTAATTAAAGTTTTTTTACGACATTTAACTACCTACATGTATACGAGCAGGGAGTTAAATACAAAAATATCTCTTTTAGTACAATTTTTAGTTTCGATTCCGTGTATTGATTGTTACGCATGCGCGTTGCGGCAGCGTCATCCCGTTAGTAAAAATGACTCTTACATCACCCCAATTCATTTTGATAGTCTGGGAACCTGATACCTGACTTTATCTATACATACAGTGCTCCAAATGATAAGCTGCCAAAACTGACTTTTTCAGTTATTGGCCTATATCTTTTGAACCAATCATACTTAAAGCAGGGCAATTACTTTTTCTGATTTAGCAAACACTTTTGTGTAAGAATCTGTGTTGTTAATTCAATTAGCACATGTAAACAAAGCTTGGCTAAGTGTAAACAAATCACAGTCAAAATCTCATTTTTCAATTATAATTCCCCCCAGGAATGTAACTATCAATTCAAATTTATTTTATGAGTACAACATTAGGTCTTCTATATAAATAGTTGATTTGGTGTCTTAAGTCCTACTGGTTGGGAAGATCGGTACGGATTGATGAAATTTTTGAGGACGTTCGCGGTTCGCTGAAATTCGGACGATTTAGTTCGACTTAAGAAATAATTTTTACATGTTGTTACAGAAAAGTGGTAGGAGCATCTGTATATATCTACCGTGCAACGTCATATTTACGCGCCGCGCGCGAAATGAATTTGTTCGTGAGTACGAGTTCGAGTACCGAGTACTTGCATTCTTCGTACATATACATGTAATTCAACTTCATAGCATGCAATAAATGAGTACATATACATGTATACACAAACGTACATGTAGCACAAAAACATACAGGATACGCACGTTGAAGAATCAATCAAGCTAGCTACATGCATAAAAGAATTATTAACAAATAAGCCTAACTACTGTCATTAGTTACTTTTCTGTGTGACTTGTATACTTTTACTCTAACTTCAACATCTTTTCCAAGGCATCCTTCTCTATACGCTTGTTCATAATCCCTACAAGTTCTAAAATATTTACTTATCATGTCACTTGTACAAGTTTCAGTCCTTCTGGTACAATTTTCCGCAGTCTTGTGATTGTCCCATTTGCATAAGCTCTTGTGTGCTTTTTGGAATGGCACCAAACTCTCTCAATGGGACTGAGTTCTCAATGATACTTAGGATAGTATAAACATAAATGACCGTTTGTGAAGCCATAACCTTGCTGTTTCTTCACTGATGTCATGGTCATACTTAGGTTTTACCCAAACTGCAAACATACCACTTGACTGTGAGATTAGGTTCTCCCTTTTTGCATGCATTACTTCTAAAGTACGTACGAGCACTTAGCTGAAAATCTTCATCTGAATTAAGGAATCCAGTCGATCAAAATGTCCTTTCTCTGATGCCAAACTTTCCTCTATATCTTGATCCGTAATTGTGTCCTTTCCATCTGACAAAAGGTCTGATGTGGATTGAATGTATAGCTGCATCCAGTTACGTATTGTAGGTTCTGAAAAATGTGTTACATCAGAAGCCTTTTGTGCTGCTTCACATACACCTTCGTTCCAGTCCACTAGAGCTGTACCCATCACAAGAATTGCAAATGCTTTCTGCAGTTCCCAGGTAGCATTTCGTTCTTCGTACATTACCAAACTATCCATTCCTCAGGCCTGTCCTCTTTCAAAACGCTGCTTGTTGTGCACGTAACTTTGCTTTCGGGAGATTTTCTTGACACGAATAATGCGCGCAGTTTATCATTTGCCTTCGCGCTGCATGATCTTGTGCCTTTTCCAGAACTGGAGACTCCTTCCGAACTACTCGCTTGTTCTAACAACACTGACATGTCTCGCTTTCGTCGCTTAACACCGTCTGTCTTGGGAACACTCGCAGTTTCCAAGGCATCTACGGTTGCAGCTTGGTTCTGAAAAGAACCCGTAGACAAAGAACCATTCGACAACGACATCATTCGCAAACTCCAGTTACAACGCACCTCAAGGGAATGAATAAAATGAAAATGAAGCCAGCTCAACTGTGACGTCACGAAAGCAATAGCTTACGGAGAGGAACGGATAAATCAATTTCGTACGAAAAAATTTAAGCTTTTTAGCTTTCTATCTCGTATTGCAAACCTTCGCAAACGCCGTACATAATAAAAAGATATGTACAGATGCTCCTACCACTTTTCTGTAACAGCATGTAAAAATTACTTCTTAAGTCGAACTAAATCGTCCGAATTTCAGCAAACCGCGAACGTCCTCGAAAATTTCATCAATCCGTACCGATCTTCCCAACCAGTAGGACTTAAGACACCAACTCAACTATATATCAATAATAAAATACTCAACCGCTCCACCTCAAAAGAACTACTTCTGTGGGCAGGACAAAGAGATAGATATGAAAAAGATGATAATAAATATGGAATCTTTACTACCGCAGCAACTGATGATACTGGTCCTCTTATCAACTATTTCATCCAAATTGATTCTGATGGGAAAAAATTACTTGCAATTACTCCAAAGCTATGGCGATAAAAAATGAAATTATACCTGCTGTTAAGATTGTAGCAAACTCGAGTGTAGATTTTCTAATCTGCTGCCTTGAACGTTTTTGACATGCATAGAGTAGGTTATAGTGTGTACATGTAAATTTGTGGTGCATCCATTGCTTAATCCGCCCCCTGTACAATGTGTATGTAGTGTGGTTTGTGTGATGCATGGGTGTGTGTATGTGTGTGAGAGAGCATGTGTGTACACACACATGCTCTCTCACAACTACATACACACTAAGAAACTTCAACCTGCACATAGCAGCTCATGTGGTACAATGTAATGGTAGCATTTAGTGTACCATATGGCTAAATGCCTTAGAAGTATAGCATATATCTAAAGCTCTCTGGAAACAACAAACTTATGTACATCAATTTGTGATGTGGTCTTTTCATTGGCAAGTGTGTTCATACAAGATTTATTTCCTGCGCACACATAGTGAATGAAGCCACATATATACAACAGTAAATTACAACAGCCCAAACAGCATTTGCCAGGTTCTTGAGATGTGAAGAGTTGATAAAGCTGGTATGTGCAGATGTGGAGTTTAATACAGAGGACCAGGGTTGGTGCTGAGCATAAAATCCAGTAAAAAAAGAGCAGTTAGGGATGGTGCCTTCTTGGTAGTGGTGAGGACAGGTGCAAGTACATGCCTGGTGGAGATGATGGAGCAGAATTTTTGTATGGGTCACTTGAACGTGGGGTCTCATGACAGGGTGTTAATATAGCCATTGTAAACACCTAGGAGGGGGAGAGGCTGCGTAAGTCAGGTGGGCTGGGTTACTCCAAACTGAGGGAGCTTTTGTAGTGACAGCTGAAAATAAAAATCAAATTCACTTACATGTAGCCTGAAGGGGTCAAATGTTGCAATCAAAACAGTAAAAAGTCATTTTCTTGGTCTCTACATTTGGAACATGTATAGATTCAATGACCTCCTCTAATAGTTGTATCACAACACATGCAGGGTTGCCAAAGTCAGGCCAGGCTCTGGCCTGTGACCTGAAGGTCAGCCTCCTCACTCACCTCCACATAGCTGGGGTGGAGTTGGTGGAAGGGGTGAGCAAAGTGGCCAAGTTAGAGGCTAAGGATGCTACCATCAAGCTGGACAGCCAATCGAGGTCATCAATGTCTGCTGCAGCAAGGTGGTCCTTGACAGCAAAACAGACCACTAGGAATATAGCCATGGGTGAACCTAATCATCAGGGAGGCACCTCTTTCAAGGCATTTGGACACATGGGTGGAGTCCAGGTGGGGCAGCAGAGCAGGCATCAATTACTCACCATTTCTTATCATAGCTATGGCAGCACGACTCACCAGCAATTGGCATCACTAGATCTTGCGGAGTGGATAGACCATCTTCGTAGTGCTTTGGAAACTTCCTCAGTTGCATCCTCCCCCACCTTAGGTAACCTCTGACCTTTGATGATGCCAGTGGTGAACCCTCAGCCTACGTAGTGCCACATGTGTGGGAGGGGCCACTGGTATGGGAGGGGCCTAGCACACTAGGTGCACTATAGCACACCACATACACATGTAGCTATCCAACTCCTGTGGTGAGTGACAAACCACATCGCGCTGTCTGCTCATTTCGCTCAGTACTGAATCAGAGCATGACTGCAAGGTCCGCAGAGGGGTACTTCAGAGAAACAGAAGGCCCTGGGAAATGGACACACCACTGCAATATGCACACTACACAACAATGTGCATCTTGAGGGCCTTCACCATTCTGGGCAATCCTCCTGTAGTTCTTGGCCTCAAACATCACCAAGCCTTCCAAGTCATTCAAGCCCAAATGCTGGTTGGCACCCTGCTGTGAAGGTCACATTGACCTTTGCGATCTGGTAAGGGTTCCTAGGAGGTACATCCACCATGGAGGTGAGTGGCTTGATGCTGTCCAGCTGAGCACACACACTCAGCTCCACTGTTGTGTTTCAACCACTGGAAGAAACTCAGCTATCTAGCTGCTGAAGGCATGGTATGGTAAGAATTGGGTACATATAATGTGTTGGTAATGTAATGCATGAATTGTTGTACCTTGAATGGGATGATCTCTAAGGTCAGACGTGTTTGCTATACTTGCCACGGAATTAATGTGTTTGCTATTATAATATAATAGCATCCATTTATAATGAACAGCTTGGGCAACTAACTTGACTTTAATTTGGTGCTGTTTGTAATGATTTATTTTAATTTTCATCCCTTAATGTATGCATTGTAGCTTCTGGTGAAGAAAAGACCCTTTATGTTGCTATGTAATGTACATTTACGTTTAAGCAGCTGAATGTACACACATGTATCATCAAGTGCACAGAGTGCCGGGACCTCTAATGGTTAGGTGACTTTTGTTACAAGCAGTCAGGTAGACTAGGCTACTTACATGTAATATATATATCCAAAGTGCCACATGATTCCCTGCTGAAGTATTTTGCCCCAATTAGAGTGACAAGCCAAAGCACACTAGTGCAACTCCATTTTAATTCAGAATGATTGTCACCCATATCCTCTTCCACTACATATGTACCATTCATGTCATAGAAGAAAGGCCCTGAACAAGCTTATCCCAGCTAGAATTTCACTATCTGTTTCATCAGTTTTTTTTGTATTCATAAACTCTCAGAGCAACTGATTCATTAAATCACACTGTCCATTTGACTCTTGCTTGTGCCCATTTTGGAAGTGGATGGAAGACATATTAACAAAATCTGAGAAAAAGCTTTAAAGAGAACCAAAAGTGCAGCCATCACAATGTCCAGTTATTACAACAAATCAATGTCTGTAGGTACAATGTGGGAAAAAGAGTAACTCTGAGTGTTCTAAAAGCAGACCGCACAGCTACTGATCTTCCACGCATTCCTTGTATTGTGTCAGAAGTTCATGGTGAGAAGGTAAAATCATACTATCTAACAACTAGCTATGGGGTATTGATAGGAAGATATCGTTGGAGGAGATTTGCAGCCATACAGTGGCACAGTTGAATCAGGAGCTTATTGGTGGTTCTTTCCCTTCATGAGGTTGCTAGAAAATATAATCCAGAAAACAGATTCCTTAACTCTAACTGCAAATGCAAAAGTGGCTGTAAAAATAACTGCTGTTCTTGCAAAGCTAATGGAATTGATAGCTCAACACACTGCCATCCAGCTACAACTTGCACAAATCACCAAATTTGCCTCAAAAGAATAGGTCAAACACAGCCTCTTCTCAATATTAGTGATAGAAAAATACTAGATTTGAATGATTGGCTGAATGACACGCACGTCAATGTTGCAAGCCAACTACTAAAGCTACTTTCCCAACCATTGGAAGCCTTCAGAACCCGTATTGCAACAAAACCTATCATGGGCTATACCATCAGGTGAATTTGTGCAGTTTCTACATGCAAGTGGAAATCACTGGGTGACAATTTTGAACATAGGAGAAGAACATCCTAGGTCATCCATCTCCATTTATGACTCAATGCACAATAAACCTGATAAGCGGACCATTTTCCTTGTGGCCAGATTTCTTCACAGTACACAGAACCACATTTGCATCAAAGTGATGCATGTTGAATAACGAACAAATTCACATGATTGTGCTTTTATGCCATTGCATTTGCAACGTCACAGATGCATGGATAAGATTCTTCTCCACTATCACACAATGAACTACGAAAGCACATTGCAGGTTGTAAGAGCCTTACACCTTTTCCTTCTGCAGTGGTATATAGACAACCACAGGTACTCTACGAAGTCAATGTTCCTGTTTATTGCAAATGCCGATCCCCAGACGATGGAGAATTGCAAAGGCTTATTTCACTACTCTTGTATACACAATCGCATGAGGTAGTACATCATCACATGAGGTAGTACATCATCACATGAGGTGGTACACCATCACATGAGGTAGTACATCATCACATGAGGTAGTACATCATCACATGAGGAGTACATCATCACATGAGGTAGTACATCATCACATGAGGTAGTACATCATCACATGAGGTAGTACATCATCACATGAGGTAGTACATCATCACATGAGGTAGTAGTACACCATCACATGAGGTAGTAGTACACCATCACATGAGGTAGTACATCATCACATGAGGTAGTACACCATCACATGAGGTAGTACATCATCACATGAGGTAGTACACCATCACATGAGGTAGTAGTACACCATCATGCATCCATGGCCACGCAGTACAGTAATGAACTGCATGACCGTGCATGTAATGCTTCCAGATCACACGTTTTAATCATGCCGTTTCAGTGGGGCCTTTCCATCCCGATATAGTTTAGTGGTTGTAACTTTACTCTCGCTAGAGCATCGTTAACTGCGTGTGGTCTTCCTCGATTGACAATGTTTCCACGTCAAGGCTCAAGCCGGCCGGCTGAATTTGAAGTATTTATTTCTGGAAATTGTAGGAACTTAAATGTGTTATGCCATATTCAATCCCTTGATTATGGCTTTCTGGTTAGACCAATAAGTAAACACTATATGCCCAAATCGACTACAAAAAATGAGAAGAGTCGAGCGAGAAGAGTATAATTTATAATATCATCCTTAGGTATTTATTCAGTGCATACGTTTTGAAAACTTCAAGAGAACATTAAGGAAAAAAAATTACCAACAACTATCACGTTATCCACTGTACTTTATTTACGTACAATCAATTTTTAAAAAATTGCGAGCACGTGGGGTACTACTACAGCCATGCTAAGAGCAATTAGAAGTCTCTACCCTGTTTGCAGAGACCCAGTGATAAGGCTGTTTATTAGTTGGTAAGTGATTTTATTGTAGGCCAATAGTACTATGCACAAGTATAACTTGTACTTGAACTGTGTGCACATACACACACACACACACACACACACACACACACACACACACACACATATTATTCTAGTACACTGGCACAAGACGTACCGTTGATCGGTTATGTTATGCAAGTTGTACCTTTAAGTTTGTTACTTGTTAGTCTACTTGTACTTCGGTTCCCGTAGCCTGGTTTTATTATTGTATAAATAACTGCAACTGATAACTGCAACTCGATGTGCGAGGGAGAAAAGGCAACTAGCAAAAGCATGCAAGTACATGTAAATATATAGACATGCCTGTACATACGAGGGTATATTAGCGTGCAGTTTTTGTTTTGAAAAACTGCCGTATTGATGTACATGTAACCTAGAAGGGCGGGCCCTACCACCGCGTTTGGTCGGGTGGTAGGGCGTCAAGCCTATACCAAGATTTGTGCTGCTGCAATGGGCAATGCAGCTCCAATCGGATTGCAGCGTTCAAGTGAGTTCATTATCACCCAATTAGCGGTTGATGTGAGATAATCATGGGTTTCCTAAAAATATACTTTTTAACCCGGTAAGTACGTAAGCGGTTTGATGGACGTTTTATTAGCGATTGTGTTACCAAGGCAGCTGAAGAGTTGGGCTACCCAACTATGAAGATGGAACAGCTAGATGTAGCAATAGCGTATGTTGAAGGAAGAGATGTTTTTGCCATTCTGCCTACTGGATTCGGGAAGAGTTTGTGCTATGCTTGCTTACCAGCGTCATTCGACAGGATGTTAGTGCAAGATCAAGGCTATTCTATAGTTGTAGTGGTGACATGTATGGCTCGTGGCCGCTTCTGCCATTTTGGTACGGTGGTGGTAAACCACACAATTATCACGTAAATGTGTATATATAATATAATGATATTCACAGCATATATTACATAACTGTTCTGCACAAATCTTAGTATAGGCTTGACGCCCTACCACCCGACCAAGCGCGGTGGTAGGGCCCGCCCTTCTACATGTAACCAACATCATCGTATGCATACACTTCTAACTGTGATGGCGCACTATTCATGCATGTTATCCTAGCTAGCTACGTTCTATATTAGTAAGTCAATTTATTGGGAATTAATTTTTGTTTGTGTGTAGTCGACACCATGGTGGATCGACCATATACATGTATGCAGATGCACAATCAGAGGGACTATACCAACTAGAGTTTATTTATGGTGTAGGGTTTGGATATGTGTGGACATTGGTGAGGGCTATTTCCAGCACACAGTAAGTGTGTTGCACAACCCCTCCCTACTATAATAAAATTTTCAAATTACATGTATGGGAATCGTTTCGACTATGGATTCATTTTGACTGTTCTAAAAAATGTATGTTATTGGTAATGTACATGGAAAAATTGAAGCCACAAATGAATGTGTTGAAGTGCTAAATATAGGAATAATTATTGTATCTCCAATCCCTTGTTTCGTTCCTTTATACACCACCATTGCCTTCAATTTCTATATACCACTAACTTTCTCAACGAGAATGTTTTTATATCTTGTCTATAAATAGTTGTGTAATGCTGACACGGGTAGCCTTCAATGCGTAATGTGCAAAGAAGTTATTCAAGCAACACAACTAGCCTATAGTATCAACGCAAAGCGCCATATAGCTTTGTAACAATATTGTAAATATTATGTAATTGAATTAATGTACAGAATGTACTCCTGACCATATCGTAGATACATGATTTAATATACCTTCAAAATGAGGCAGCGCTTATGGATACTATAGTTCCAATGAAAAACACAAAACGTGCATGTTCGCAAATTTTGTGGGCATTAAACTGGACTGTTTAACAGCGAACGGACAATCTATGATTACAAGTAAGCGTCCGTATTTCATCGCTGCATTTCAAGGGCTAATGGCTTAATTAATATTCGTAGTTGATGGTACATTGTCCCCCATTTAAGTATTAGCTACCCATAATTAAACTTAGTAGAGAACGCATGCATACCTAGCATTTAACGTTCTTTCTAGTTCTAATTGCTGCCCTTTGTAGCATGTTGCTACAGTTCTGCGTTGTTGCCTGCTACATCAGTTCCGCTTACCAGTTCTACGTAACACGTTGCCTGTTGTTTCAGTCAGTTCCGCGCAACTGTCAATAACACGTTATACAATTTACTGTCAATAATTATAACACGTTACCTGTTGTTTCAGTTCCGCGTTGCTGCATATTGAACGTGATTCACCTTTTATGCATAAACAACATACCTACATGCACATATATATACGCGATGTGTAAGTTAATAATTCCACTCGGGCCCTACAGGATGCATGCATGGGTGCATGGGCCACCACGAACTTTTTCGCCAAGGGCCGCCGAATATATAATGCAGGCATTGCTAGTTGATATTACTAAAAGTACCGAAATCAAGTTTCATGTGATCAATAATGATTAGCCATATCATGCATGCAGGTATCAGTAAAAAGGGGCAGTTTATTAACGAACCATTTCGGGCGTGGTATATATAATATTAAAGCGAATGCATTGGTAACCTGGCATTGTGACACATGCATGCATTCATTATTAATCGAACGAGTGTCAATAGGTTGGTTGGTTGGTATATATCATACTCCCTTTACTTGCACCTTGGAATCCTTAACTGTAGGCTAGACTATATAGGAGTTCTTTTGCTTTGTATTTTGTATTGATTTACCTGGCCTTAAATGTGTGGCTACGGGCCTGGTGAGTGCACGTGTATGCAAACTATGTATTGTAACTGCATTTCCTCATACATGCATGCATGCATGTGTGCCAACATGCACCTTCATGGTTGTAAAACATTGTAGTTCGATTATATGGTGTGGATATATATGAAGGTCAGACCAATCACAAAGTCTCTATTGAAGTGAAGGAAATCAACGAACAAAATTCTGCAAACGGATCACTTTCCGTAAGTTTATTCGTTGGCTTTCTATAATGTGTGTTTCAAACCCGATTGTGCATTTCATTCCTGCATGCAATAAAGCTAATGTGCACTCAGTGAAAAATGTTCTTTCTTCAAGGAAACTAGATCAACATGCATATGAGCAGCAACTTTGAAATGTTTGTGATAATACTTTGCTATCTGATCGCTGTACTTCCGTACTCGGAGCAAAAGGCTCCCGTTTTAACAGCGGCAGGGGATGGTCAGCTGCACATCTACGCACTGCCTGTTGGCCAAGGAGATGGTACCGTCATCCAGTGTCCCAACGGAGATATAACAATTGTTGACCTGGGCTCCAGCACCAGGGTACAAAGCATATATACTGTCCCCGAACATAATCCACGTAAAAGAATTAAGCGCGATGACGTCTACATGACTGATGATGAATTAAAAACGTTTCTTGGCGACACCACCGTTAAATATGTGTTCATTACACACGCTGATACGGACCACTACAATTTGTTTATAAACATTGACCCCAGGCACCTTGCAACTGTTAGCGAAGCTTACGTTGGATGTGAAGCGAGTGACTATTCTGACGCGATGCAAAACTGGTTTAGAAATTACTTTAAGGCTCCTAAGAAAGTTCACTACAACCCAAAATTGAACACAGTGGTGAGTATATGCAGTTGTTCAACACTCCCAGTTAATGTTAAAGTGGTAGCTATTAACACCGACACACTCAACAAGCCTGGATGCAGCAATTCAAATAGCATGGCCCTTCGCTTGGAGTACGGCACGTTCTCACTCTTCCTCCCTGGAGATTTGGAGGATTACAATAGTTTTACATACAGCGATACAGGATCAATCACGAGCAGTGTGTTAGACGACAAAGGTAGGCCGATAAGCGGCAAGCCAGGGGTCCTGAAAACAGTGAGTGATAGAGGCAAGATCCAATCCACTGTATACCGGCTGGCTCACCACGGGGCATGGCCAAACGCAAACAAGCCTTTCTTCTTAAAGGCGATTCAACCAACATATGTTTTCTCCAGCAGCCAACTCCCAGGAACTCCCGGAACATACAACCACCCGAATTGTGGGCTGTACGATTCAATGATTCTACTACCATCAATAATAAAATACTCAACCGCTCCACCTCAAAAGAACTACTTCTGTGGGCAGAAGGTAGATGGATATAAAGAAGTGAGAATGAAAGAAGATGATAATAAATATGGAATCTTTACTACCGCAGCAGCTGACGATACTGGTCATCTTATCAACTATTTCATCCAAATTGATTCTGATGGGAAAAAAAGACTTGCAATTACCCCAAAGCTATGGCGATAAAAAATGAAATAATACCTGCTGTTAAGATTGTAGCAAACTCGAGTGTAGATTTCCTATCTTGCTGCCTTGAACTTTTTTGACATGCATAGAGTAGGTTATAGTGTGTACATGTAAATTTGTGGTGCATCCATTGCTTAATCTGCTCCAGTCCGCTGTACAATGTGTATGTAGTGTGGTTTTTGTGATACATGTGTGTGAGAGAGCATGTGTGTGTACACACATACTCTCTCACAACTACATACACACTAAGAAACATCAACCTGTGCATAGCAGCTAATGTGGTACAATGTAGTGGTAGCATTTAGTGTACCATATGGCTAAAAAGCTCTCTGAAACAACAAATGTATTAAGTACTATGTACATCAATTTGTGATGTGGACTTTGTATTCTGGGGGGGGGGGGGGGGGGGGGGGGGCTGGGCAAGTGTGTTCATACAAGATGTATTTCCTGCATACACATATAGTGAATGAGTTTAATACAGAGGGGTTGGTGCTGAGCATAAAATCCAGTAAAACAGATCAATTTAGGGAGGATGCCTTCCTGGTAGTGGTGAGGATAGGTGCAAGTACATGCCTGGTGGAGATGATGGAGCGGAATTTTCGTATGGGTCACCTGAACGTGGTGTCTAATGAAAGGGTGTTAATAGCCATTGTGAACACCTAGGAGGGGGAGAGGTTGCGTAAGTCAGGTGGGCAGACTGAGGAGCTGCTGTAGTGACGGCTGAAAATAAAAATCAAATTCAATTACATGTAGCCTGAAGGGGTCAAATGTTGCAATCAAAACAGCATTTTCTCTGTCTCTACATTTGGAAAACTGCATAGATTCAATGACCCTCTTCTAGTAGTTGTAAACATATGGTTTAAACTGCTTTCCCTCGAACAACCATCAATTTCCCACACACCCTGCAGTGCTGCTGTACTTTTTGGCTGTGATATTCCATTCTGTTTGTTTAATTATTTTCACTCGACTGCATAATATTCATAAAATGAGCTGTCGTACTGCATGCAGGAAAATGATGTCCGCGGGTTGTGGTGCACATAAAACATAAGCCTAATGATTTTTCTACCTGTCTACGTCGCGTAGACTGTTAGGAAAACCTTCTGATCGAAGCAAGGGACACGTCTTCCTACCCGTAAAATTTAACCCGCAGTAAACCCTTTAGCTAAAGTAACAGAGCACCTCCGTAGGAACGTACATAGCGGC
>OX442417.1:5732699-5767699 GCA_949361645.1 Spongilla lacustris | reverse complement strand
GTATGACCACAATGATAACACACAATTTTGCCTCCCACCTCATTTATAGTCAAATGTGTCTGATCATGAGCTGTCATTAGGCATGAGCTGTCATTAGGATGACTGCATCTCCATATGTGACACACACTATACCTTCATTAAACTGCCATTGCATTGCCAAACTAATCCTCTTTCCAATTTCAGGATAAGCACCACACACTTATTGTTCACTTTTGTATCAATCTTCTCCATACATGTAGATGTACAGTACTCTTCATGTACTCTTCTATACGTGGAGTACACCAGTCAAATAGCGTATCATGATTTTTATATCCATACCTTTGTTTTCCTCTCCAAAGTTACACATGTGACCTGCACAGCTAGGAAGCATTCTAAAATGTTAAAACAGAATGGAAGAATCAAGTCTTGGAGGTGTTGACAAAGACATATATGTAGCAACAGGACTACAGGAGACATGTAGGCAATACAAGCAGACTCCAATACAAGCAGGACAGCATGCTTAGTAAACAGAAGCCATATTCAGTCACCGCAGTGCACTTCAAAGAAACATTGAATTAAATTATGCAGGCAGAACACAATAGTGGGAAGGGCTAAACGTCATGGCTCAGGCAGGCCATTGACACTTATGCATACCTCAATAGGTCTTCAAATGGAGAATGCCTTTAGACTACTGCAGAACTATGTGGCTTGCTGACTCCATATCTGCCTTGATCCCCCATCAACCTTGCTGTAACACCTATAGTATGTATGACCACAATGATAGAACCACACATGTCTGAGCTGTCAGTAGGATGACACCTTCCCCCACACAGTAGCTGAATAGAACCGTCTGAGAGAATGTGCAGGATGGAGGAATGAGGTTGCCCTGGTAATATGGGCACTATGTCCATGTTGACTTTGCAACGCAAAGGTTTATAAACATTATTTTATAATACATGCACGCATGCATGTACATGTTCAAAATACGTATTGTATCACTCAGTCGAATTCGAACATACGTACCTTTGGGGTTTATTGGTAGATATCTTTCTAAGCCCATTATCCTTAGCTTGCGGTAGCATTTGCTTCGTGCAGCTTGTTGATCTGTCGGTCGTTCTTGCAATCGCATTCTTTTCGTAGGAGAAGCGATGGAATCGTCGCGATGTTCTGCACTGTTCATGGCCTCATTGTACCGTTGCCGCTTTAAAGATAGTATTGGCTCGGGGTTCTTGTGATATTTTCCCCACTCAGCAGTTTGCTTTTGATCGGAGTTCTGGTGATATCGTTCTTCCTCAGCGGTTGGTTTTGGTTCGGGGTTCCGATGATATCGTTCTCGAGCTTTTTCTTTGCTCTCTTCTGACGATAGCTCTTTCAATATTTCCTCTCGCTTTTTTTGGAGGTATTCCGCTCGACGTTTAGCTCTAGCCTTACGCTGACATGAACGCATTTTGACAAAAACAGCTTCACTAACAAAAGCAAACGATATAAACACCTCAACTACGAACAGGAACACCAAAGAAATAGCCTCACGTGTAGTTCTAATATTTAAGCTCAAGTAGGTGTGGCTTACAGCATCTATCATGGCCGTATGGCTTGAAACACACCATTTCTAGCCTGAGCTACTGTAACAAGCGATCCCCATGAACATACTCACTTGTACGGATATAACTTGAAATTCTGAACCTATTGATACCACTGACGTTCTTTGAAACAGCTCCCGTGTTGAGTTTTTCCCCCAGTAAAGTTATCAATATATGTATTTATGTTATCAGTTCCAGGTCCAATAGGATCCACGTGTATCTGACTCAAAAGGGCACTACCGCTTGAAATTCTGAACGTACTGGCACCGTTCGCGTCCTTTGAAACGGTTCTTATCTCGAGTACTTTACAAATAAAGGAAGGAGAAAATGGCCGCCGTTCCGTCTGGGGACGAGGAAAAACAGAATCCCTTTTGTTCTCATGAACAACACGGTTTTGCGACATCAAACAAACACGAAACGGCTCATTTTTGATTTCTTGTTAGATACCGACGACTAGCTAAGCCATCCGATTGATAGGAGTCGGTCCCGTTTTTTAAATTATATTCACAATCGGGGTCAAATCCTATATGAGAGTTACTAACGTAACTCTCGATGATATAATAATTATATAATTATAATTATATATATATATGGGACAATTTCCGGCTGTCCTTCGTACATATATATATTATTATGTTATAAAAATACTTCTCGTTTGAATCGCTATACATCTTTCCAATGGTTAACGCTATCAACGTCCTATTTTCAACACTTCATACTACATCATTTCTCTATATGGTAAAATACTTTTTAGTGTCTTCACAGTGCACTTGCTCCGTGCCAGTATTGCAACGTTCAATACCCCACCGGGTTCAAACCCACCATAATGCAGTGCCAATAAGACGTTTTCCAGCTACATGTATGTATAATGCGTGTATATTGCTTGTATACACGTGTTTTACGTGAATCTTAATATGCAGCTTATACCGGTGGATAACGAGACTGAGATCCGCATGCACGTCAAGAAATTGTGGACATCACATAACTCGGTTTACAATTGTTATTTTCAAAATCTACTTTAGAGATTTATCACGTTATTAAAACAGCTAATAATTAATGAATTACAATAGTCTGCATGGCAGGAAAGTTAGGAATAGCCATCGCTGTTACATACATTCCTTCCGAACTAAAGCTTTCGTCGATTTTAGCGATCTAAGCATACGCATGCGCAACTTAGTTTTACTCGTGCCCCTGCCACTGGATACGTTGTGGAGGTCACGTGGTATGTTTCAAAATGCGAAGTATTGGGGTATATAAGATTATGAGTGATGAAATGTCTGTTGCTAAGTGAATATATTTAGATGTAGCGTGACTGTTGGAAGCATCCAATTATGAATCAGTAAAAAGCAATGAAACAAGTAAATAAAAACATTTTCTATGAGAAAGTTTGTGGTATATAGGATTTGAAGGCAATAGTGGTGCAAAAAGCAGGGAAACAAGGGTTGAATGATAAGGAAAAACGAAATAGTCCTATATTTAGCACATGCATTATTGTCCTACAATGTGTGCCGGGCTAAATATCGTTTTTCCTTATCATTCAACCCTTGTTTCCCTGCTTTTTACACCACTATTGCCTTCAAATCCTATATACCACCAACTTTCTCATAGAGAATATTTTTATTTACTTGTTACTATATACATGTAGGCTTGAAACCCCCAAAACGCGAAGGTCGAGCTGATAGAACGGCTGCTGTTGAGTAGCTCAGTACCACATAGTATTATATATAGGTGTCACGAAGAGAGTACCCCGCTCGTTTAGCGGTTAAGATGCACGGGCGATTCCGTCCCTATATAATTATATACATGTATTATTATATATCTGTATTTGCATCGCTCTGACGTCTACCACCACGAATGGCTTGTTTTTGATAACATACTAGAAGTTCTCGTGGAGGTGTGTTAATTAAGGACATTGCCTTCCACTAGAATTCACATATGCATGGGCGGCGGATATTCTGGACTTTCCACTGTGTCCTGTTATGTATATATGTAAATCGTCGATCAATGGCTAGCCAAGCGCTCACGTCCATAGCAGTCTCGTTTCCAGCCCCAATATACGCAGCTGCTCTGCTGAGGTGAAGTCTGTCCTGTAGTATTTCTTTCCAACTCCGCCGGAATGTCGGCTAAGGTTTACAACAAGGATGAACAGCCGTAAACGTACTCGGAGAGTGGTTATAACTTATAAGTAGATCACATACATGCACCTGTCTGCGTAATTTGCCCCTACAAATACTAAGCAATGGCACAGAAAAGGATGCCATGATGCAGCTCTGATATGTCATTAATAAACAGATCAAACTACATGTTCTACCTAGCTGTGCATCCGGTAGAACTACGTGTTCTACCTAGCTGTGCATCCGGTAGAACATGTAGTTCTACCTAGCTGTGCATCCGGTAGAACATGTAGTTCTACCTAGCTGTGCATCCGGTAGAACATGTAGTTCTACCTAGCTGTGGCTTCATGCCATCGATCTGTTCATTAATGACATATCAGAGCTGCATCATGGCATCCTTTTCTGTGCCATTGCTTAGTATTTGTAGGGGCAAATTACGCAGACAGGTGCATGTATGTGATCTACTTATAAGTTATAACCACTCTCAGAGTACGTTTACGGCTGACATGTGAAACGTTTACACAAATCACCACATGCCCCAACCTTAATTAAATAGGTGACCACAAAGACGTTGAATCAGCTACAATGTACATTCCGTTAATACCAGCCCTTCTTGAACCTTCCAAAATTATCACACACACATACACAACCAATAGATAACCAAATAAATATAAATGCCACACCATAACTGTTACATCGATCACCTATTTTTAACATACATCGATCTGCAGAGCCATGTACATATAGCTAGACCACACAAAGCCTTCCATTTGAGTTGGGTGCTGAAGTGCTTTCACCAGGTGCATGTTGGAAGGGTGGCTGGCACAGTCCATGAGATGCAAAACTTTGAGTCCAGTCCTCCCTGGTCCATACCAGGTCTCTCCTGGCAGACAACTGGTGACTGTCCTGTGTGTAGAACCAAACCCTCAGCCTCAGAAGGTAAAGGTGGACAATTATAGCCACTTTTAAATTGGTCCTACATCTACATGCATGTAACACGTATTTCCTTCTCAGTTTTATAGACCCTTACCCTTCCATCACCTATCAGACCATTGGTGGGGTACTGGACTTCTATTTCTTCCTTGGTCCATAGCCAGATTAGGTGATCCAACAGTACACTGAGGTAGGAAGTATTTGTATGATCTATATCATCACATGTTAATTATACAACCAGAACATGTCCTTCAGTTCAGATTTTCCTTCACAGCTGATTGGTCAGCCATACCTGCCTCCCTATTGGTCCTTTGGGTTCCACCTCAGTCGATGGGGCTACATTACAGCCAGCAACACTCTTGCAGTTGTGGAAAGGATGAGACAGAAGGGGATTCCTGAGGTAATGCAGACACCTCATCCAAACTGGCTTAGTTTTGACTACTAATATATATATTAATGACAACTCAGGACCTGTATATTTTATAATACGATACAATGACAATGACTATATGGACAGGACCTGGACTTCACCTACATTGTACAGCAGTAGTTTTGGAGACCTACCATAGCCCTGGTGAGCAACCTTCACAATCACAGCCAAAGATATGTACTCATTGTGGTAAGAGAGAATCCAGTTCGTTTCATTACAAAATTAGATGTTTACAAAAGTTTTTTTTTTAAGTGTATATTTCTGCAGCAGGTCTTTCATAAATGTAAGTCCCCATATATGGGATGTTTGTATCACTATAAAAGTTGCACCTTATACAACTCATTGCATATCTCTGCAACCTTAAAACTTTTTATTTGCATGACAGTTTTAAATCTCATCAGTTCATTGATGCAGAGTGTATCGTTTTAAGGTTTTAGCACTTTGTTCCAAAATATATCCAATGCTGTGTGAGAATATGTTTCTTAATACCACTCATCATCAGTTAGATAGCTCAATCTGCAAAATGTACCACATTACACGCACTTTTAACATTGTGATTGCAATGCCCGGTAAATTCTCTTTGCATTGGTGAGTATCATATTGCCTGCAATTAACGTTCAGTACCAAAGCTTTGAAATTCTAAGCTTATCTGATCACACATTAACTTAGCTGTGGCTGGGAAACTGCATGGATTGCTTAGTTTAAAGTTATGCATGGTGAAAGTGTATGACGACACTGACTAAAAAATAACAATAATAAGATATTTAACATCATCATTTATTTGAATAGCTTCCATGTCATGTGAAGAAGTTGATAATATAACTGATAAGCAAATATAAAGTGAACTGAGTTTACATGCATTCATGCATCTTGATGATGATTTGTCAAGTTTCCTATAATAAATGTTTTTTCTATTTTCTATATGTACTAAGTTGCTATTCCAAATGGCACACTTAAATGCATGTACATGTTGGCTGTGAGCAAACAAGCTGCTGCTCAGTAACATGCACCAATAATAGTCATTTTTTCATATAACCTTCCCTGCACTCACTGAGAGACAGTAGACAGGACATATTTGGACTTGCAGATTTATTAATTGAATATATATGGCTGATAAGCAGATAGATATTTGGCACTGATACATGCACCTGTGATCCGCTCAATATACATGCTCAAGATCTAAAGAAGCAATTACCATCAGTTTTACTCTTGCTGTTGCTAAAGGGCAATGCGTTAGAGGAATCATGAATGGCTTTGTCTAACTGGCTTATTTTATTAGCCAAAAAGAGAGTAAAACTTAAAAACTGCACAAATGTGAGTGTATCTCTGTGATACAATATTTGCTTATTGACAATTCTTTGGGGTAGTGTAACATTCACTGTTTATAGATAGTCAGAAAAGCAGAGACAGAAGTGTGCAGTGACTGAACTGAAGGAGAGATGTGATTTAGAGGGATTAACACGCATTCATGGATCATTCTCATGTACACGCATGCACACATGTACACACATAAAATTGTTCATGCTAGGATCCAGAAATCTGCAATCAACAGCCTCGTGGACAATACCATCATTTGATGATGGGCTCTTTGGCAACATCTTTATCACAAACTCCTCTGGCCAATTACTGGTGGGAAAGGAAAGAAACCAACCTTAGCTGTTCTAGAAACAAGATCTTAAGACATCAGGAGCATACATGTACATATCTAGAGACATGTACAGGAATTCTACCCATGGAATTATATGACATATACAGGACATGCATGATTCGCTTTTATAGTAAGAGCCAAGATATTAAAGACATATATACTTAAATGATAAGCAAACTGCTCCATATCAATTTCCTGGTGTGGCCTAATTCAACAATGGTGTGGCCAGACTTCACCAATCCTAATACTACACCATACTGGACTGACCAGATATCTCAGTTTCACTCCAAGGTGTAGTGTGATGGTCTGATCCCATATCAAGTCTTGGCTCCCATATCAAGCCTTGAAGACCCACCATTTATACCAAGTATGTCAATTTTTTTTTTTTTTTTAATGTGTTAACTGCGCATGTGACCATTACCCCTTAACTAAATGGGCCTGCCAAATTACTTATAAATCCAACTGCATACCACGCAGAACACATGTTCTATTAGTTGGGAGCACATCAGTTAAAATTGTTACTTTTGATGCATGTATATGTGTCGAACTGTTTGTGTTAGAATTATACACCACGATGCCGTATCACAGTTGGAAGTGTATGGCAAGTTCAAAGTAATAGTCTAATACTGGTAAGAAAATGTGATCGAATGTCATCATCTGCCTCTTGTGGCGAATACCCCTGCAACCAAGACTAATTGGTTTATGTTTGTATTTAGCCAACATTATATTCATCACACCAGTGGGTATGGCCCCACATTAGCATGGCCATGTTAAGGTCTACATGACACATTTTACCTGATGCCCAAATATTAACCACAACCACAGATGATGGTTAGGCACCGGTGGTCATGAAGCCTCTATTTCACTATTGTGGTCTAAGCACAACAAAATAAGCTAAATGCCTTTCTCCCTAAAGCAGCACATTTGTGACAAATGTCCTCAAACGGTTCACCACATTCAGCATTCAACCCAGCCAAGTGATGTGTTTATTATATGCAGGGTAGTTAATATTCCAGTGTTCAACCTGATCTACTTAATTCCAACACTAAGCTAGAATTTTCTTTTTTCTGAACTAGAAACACAAATTACACAAAATAGTCATATAAATTTTTCAATTCAGAGTCTTGTTGACATCTACATGTAGCTTGCCAACAAAACTGCATTCATAGAATTGTTTTAACCATTATTGATAAAATTAATTCCTAACATTGAATAGCAGGGGAAGACTTTTATACTTAACTACCTGGGTTTCCGCTTTACAGCCACTTTGACTAAGGCCAAAGCCCTTTCTGGGTCTACACTAGTAAAATAATTATAATGTGATGTATGGTCCCTGCTATATACTATGTACCTTTTCACAGACCCTGTCCCAATTTTCCATTATGATTTTTCCTTTAACCCTTTGGGTGCCAAGGGCATATTTATATACTATGCATCAAAGTCCAATGTCCATGATAGCAGGACATACATGTAAATGGGTGTACAACAATAACTCCATTCTGTTCTTGACGATGCATGGGTACAATGAATTACGTAGGAGGAATATGGTACGTGCATAAACTAATTGTAGCAAGTAGTATAAAACTCTTCAAATTTCAGCAACACTACACAAACTGTTACCAGTGCATCCCTCAGGTCATATGCTACATGTGCACATTTTTAATGTGACGCAAGTAGTTATCAGCAATTGACAGTTTGTGGAGTAAATCATATACATGTACAGTCACTCATGTACTACTTGACTGACATGTAAACATGTATACCATGTACATAATTATCATACAGTCACATCTGGCACCCAAAGAGTTAACCGATTACCGGCCGTAGGCGCATAAATATTCTATGTATGCTCCATTACTTCAAAGCTTTTGTGATATCCTATGAACTTTGAAATACGTTGTGGTAGATCGATGGTCAACACCCAATAATTCAATGAAAGGGAAATCTTTTGAAACTATTGGTACAGTGATGGTGAACGATATGCCATGCATTGTACTTGAGGCTAAAGGATTTGATACAACATCTAAGGCTAATCCAATAATGGAAGCAATTGGGTACACTCAACTGACACAATCATGATCAATTCCGAAGGTGCAGAAAATCTAACATGTGCATTATTGGTAGCAATTACAGAGGTGTGATGAGTATATATGGATGTCATGATTTTGTGGACTTTCATGGGAATAAGCAATTATTAGCTGAGCTCCTTTGTCCTCCCTTATCCTTATCATATATGTACAAAAGTATTTCAAGGCACCTTGACTATATTCCTTCAGTGGTTTATGGTTTTGTCTGATTTGTTGAATACATTTAAAAAGATGCTACAAAATTGGCTCTGGCAAAAATTCTTCAAAAGTTCTTTCCATCATTTACACCTACTGGACCATTAAGAAGAATGTGTCCAAACAAGCTTGTATTTAAGTTTGAATGTAAGGAAAGACAGCTTGCAATGAAGCTTGTGGAAGGCAATTATGGAGAGGAGGACATTTCTTGTAATGGTTATGCTCCAAATTTATACGAGGTAATCGAGTTACCGCTGAATTGGAAAGCTGTTGTAATGGAAAGATTATCACATGATTCCAGCATGCCTTCTCAAATGGAGGGTATATATATGTGCTTTAATGTATTCCATATTAGCAAGGTCTCCAATCGTTGTGAATTTGTGCGCCTTGTATAGAGAAGGACTGCGGGAACGATCTAACTTTCATGGCAGGTAGATTTTCTAAATCATGTGGGTCTGTGAATTTCTATAATATGCACCTAGTTGCCTATCCACCAATATATGCCTTGTGCCTTCTAAATGACGCACACGCTTTGACGACATGTGGCCGCTAATGTTTTGATCTTTCCTGGGATGACGCGGCAAGGGGTCTATATGATGACCAATCCTGTTCAAGGTCACTAAATCATCATTGCAGCTTCATCACATAACAGATAGTAAATTTACAGGCAATGGTGAATACATGCAACCACGAAAGTTTTAGAACAAAACGAGCTACCTGGACACAAATTTGCGTCCCTGGCGTTTTACCATAGATCAAATTTGGGCGCAAATTTGCGGTCGGTACTGCAAATTTGTGGTCGGTACATGCGTGTGCGATGCACGTGCATGTACTTATAAATAATACTGTGTAAACAACCGTCAGCTCATAGCTAGCCAGAGCAGCACCGGACATCATGAGTGCCAAACAATGGACCGTTATCTTGCAAATTCAGGATAAATGTAAAATGTTGATCTTACAGAATCCCGAGGTATGTACGCTAAATCAGTTTTGACATTAACACGTGTCCATGCATATATGGGACAGTGTCCAGCAAAATCGGGCTTGTGGGGTTATAATTTTATCACTATAAAAATTGCACGTTGTACTAAACAACACATCTTCGCGACAGTACTACCTTTTCTTTTCAAATTTCATACACTTGTTCCCACACCATTTCTCTGTGTGAAAATCGATTTTTGTGATCTAAACCTTTTCCGTGCCGTGGATACAACAATCGTTAACCTCGCGGGTTAGAAATCCGCATTTCTCCACGTAGGAGTGTTGAAAACGTGTCAAATTCGGAGTGTGCATAGAGGAGTCCTGTAGCTATTGATTTGCTCTGTTCTTTAGTTTCTGAATCATCCGTTACGGAGATACAGTTGAGCAAACTGCAGGCACATTTTCCCGCTTGATTCGCGCCAATGATATAATCACCGCCTTCCCATTCACTGAGCGGGACGTGATTTGCCAAAATCATTGGCGCGAATCAAGCGGGAAAACGTGCCCGTAGTTTGTTCAACTGTATCTCCGTAACGGATGACATATAAATTAACGAACAGAACAAATCAATACCTACAGGATTCCTCTATGTGCAACCCGAATTTGACGCGTTTTCAACACTTGTACATGGAGAAATGAGTAATTCTAACCCGTGGGGTTAACGATTGTTGTATCCACGGCACGGAAAATGTGTAGATCACAAAAATCGACTTTCACACAGAGAAATGGTGTGGGAACAAGTGTAAGAAATTTGAAAGGAAAACGTAGTACCGTCGCGAAGATGTGTTGTTTAGTACAACAAGCAATTTTTATAGTGATAAAATTATAACCCCACAAGCCCGATTTTGCTGGACACTGTCCCATATACGTACATGTAGTCCATGACTGTGGCGGATTTCAAGAAGAAAGTTCAAGAAGAATGTGGTTTGGAACCGGAGCACCAGCGCCTTCTGCTCAATCATCGAACTCCGCTGGAAGACGGGAAAAGACTATCTGACTACGATATGGGAGACAATGCTCAGGTGGATGTCGTTCAGCGGGTGAAAGGTGGTAGCAAGAGGAAGGTGGATCCTTCCGTTTTGAGGTGCAAGGGACCATGCATGCTCACGTACGAAGACTGCGACGAACCGGAGTGTGTGACGATGCAGTGTGGCCACGTGATTCATCCCGATGCGTTGATGAAGTTCTGCTACTGTGAAGTGTATGACAAACACAAGTGGGTGATTTAGTGCTTCCAGCCAGGGTGTAAGGGTGTGTACTCCATTGGGTTCCTCGTGAAATGCGGAATAACCAAAGAGGAATTGGACATTCTGACCAAAGGAATGACTGGAAATTGTTTCAGGAATTCTCATCTTGATGCTGATATTGTAAAGTGTCCAGGGTGTCGGTTTCATTGTGAGAGAATTGACAAAACAACAAATGTTGTCAGATGCGACCTGTGCACCCGTAAAAGTGGAAAGTCGTTCGACTTCTGTTGGCAGTGCTCCCTACCTTGGACGCATGGTCATCAGTGCCAAGTGAGCAAGACTTCAGACATACTTGCAACGTGCGCCGAAAAAATTATTAATAATGTCAAATGTCCTGCTATCTGTTCATGTCCTAAATGTTGGTTTCTCATTGAACACAAAGAGGCTTGTAAACACATGAAATGTCCTAAATGCCAGCAGGACTTTTGCATTGTGTGTTTGCAACTGAAGACTACTGCGTGGCAATATGGGAGCTTTAATACTCCATGTGAGCCAGCTCCAATACAGACTACAAGTGTGAATACAAAATAATGATGAAAACTTAATTGCGAGCTTAGCCAAAGTTAGCCGGTTCATGCAAATGTACCTGTAAATGCATTTTTTGCGCATGCATGCAGCTTCATATTGTACATAAACTTTGTAACTGTATTGTGGATAACAAACATGACAGGTACAAAATAATACAGCAATGGCCCCACTGCAGATTTACCCAGTGGCTGTTACATTCCATGCTTTTCACGGAGGGCTGTCAGTCATGATTTTGCTATAGTCTAAATGGGCAGCCATGGCCTTGCTGGGCAAAATGTCCTGCTTTCGGTGCCTTACCCTTTTTACCTATATGCTTTGGCTGGGGTGCTCTGTCTTGCCCATGATTGCACGTAAATGACATGTACACAGATAGTACACACACAAGTATGCCTACAGATCGAGTTAGGCCACACTGGGTTATGCGTTCCAGTTTTTGCATAACGAAACATTACCCACATTAATTGGTTTATGTGAGCATTACGATAAGATTAATATTCCAGCTCCAATGCTACTGCCACAGCACATCCAATCCCTAGCGCTGTGAGCGTGTTCGGATAGATCGAGAGCTGTCTAAAACCAACAATGCAGTCAAACAATTAACTGCCAAGCATATAGATATAACAGAGATAACACTAACCCATTCCCACACTAAAAATAGTTCTCTTTCACGATTGAAGAGCGGTTATGAAAAGGACCTAAAGAGGTGAGTTAGAAACAAGTTTGCTTACGAATGCACAGCTGATTATAAAGGAGCAAAAAATTGATATGGGGTATGTTTTTTTGGTAGTATGTTTTTGGTATGTGTTATACAAGTACAGAAGTGTTTGATTCAGGAAATTACCTGTACCAATCCACCCACTCAGAAGTATTCTGAAGAATGTACATGAGGAAATAAGTGGCAATTGGCTTTCAATGTGGATCCTGTGTAACCAGAAGATTTGCACTCCTGGATATTTAGAATCCACATGCATTTTGTACTCTCACGTAATACATCCTATTAGAATAGGCATTTCATCAGAAAAACATGCACCCCACGCATTTATTTCTATGAAAATTGGCTTGTTATTGTGAAGGCGGATATTGTAGCAAACATAACCTATGTATGATTTATCTCACATTGCCGATGCTATGCAACTATTCAATCGTTTTTTGATACTGTATGACACTTTGTGCTAACATAATCCCTCATGACTTGAAAAGTGTTTATGAATAATAAAAGACTGGTCAGGCAAATTGGTAATACAACACTGCAGTTCTGCTCTTCTGTGGCAAGTTTGCTTGCCCCAATGCACTTAATGTGGTACCACGTTCCTTCATGTTGGTTTTTCTAGCTGTAATTTGCGGCACATACATGATATACAGCCAAATCAGTACAAAGTGCAACAATCTATTGTTCCAAGCAAGGTATGCTATGGTATAGGAGGCCACAATTTGACCTGGACTGTTTTGTGAGCCACAATCAGCCTAGACATACATTATATATATAATAATATTATATTAGAATTATAATTATGATATATATGTGGAGAATAATATGTACATGTATCAGACTGCTGTACATATAAGAACCTCATGCAGATTAAATACATAATGGACCAATCCTGAGACATTCCATCAGCAATTGCATGCATGTCCTCGGTATAACACAGTTTTGTTTTGTTTGGCTTTGAGAGTGCTTTGATTAAAATCTTGTTCTGCAGCAATCGCTGAAATTGCGCTAATGAAGATGCTACATGTATTTCTACATGCGACCTATTGGGTCACCGTAGAAATGTCATACATGTAGCCCTGCATTTATACATGGACATTAACCTTTCAGTGTGGAAATCATTATGAATTTATCAGACTAATTATATAACGTCTATACACGTTCAGACGCATGCATTGTCAGCCCTTATCCTGATTTAATCTGCATGAATGTGTATTGTCTACATGAGAAAAAAGGTCAGTCTGTATTTGGCTAAAAGACTTTGAACCTTTCAATATTGAAGTATAGACCTACATCTTAAAAGATAGAAAGATTAATTCAACCATTTAGACAGGCATGCTTTTTTTTTCTTTCAAACAATACATATAATTTACCCCTGCAACGTCATCGTCCCAACAAGTGTGCAGCTGCATGTGTGGTTGTATATATGTAATCTGCTCACAAAGGCCAATGAATGTAACTTGCCCCGTGCATGAAGATTCCTTGTCTCGCTGTGGAGCAATGAGATCAGAACACCGTGCATGCAGTAGGATGGGACCTTTGGTACCAACAAGGCAATTAAACAGGACAACATTCAACTGATATCCACAATATTAATTCATCTGTGGCTGTTCCACCCGAAATACCGATATTCTCAGTTCCTTACTTTATTTCAACACATTTGATAACTAAATGCAGTCTAGGCTTCCACCTGCATGCATGCCTCAGGTATGCCGCGCCGCCGAGGTTGAAGTGCATTTATTAGATCATATTTTTATCTATAAATAGTGTAATATCAGCCTGGGGCTCTATATTGTACGACGTCGTCGTAAAGTTAGTTGTTGTGCTCGGTCAGTGCTGTACACTCCGAGAAATAAAAAAAGCCATGTCCACAGGATATGAAGATATCGAAATTGTTTCATGGTTGAATATAAAGTGCTGCGTGATATGTCGTGGTGAAATATCCCAAGTCGTTAAATGTCAGAATACCTCGTGCGATCTTAGGGTATCTGCCGAAGGATGCAAATCCCAACTGTATGCCTATGCCGAAAATGGCTCAATTAAATTCTGCTACGCTTGTGGTGGTGACATGGATATTGAAGACGACCATATAGTATGCAGCTCTGACACGTGCAGTGACTCAATTAAATTTCACGTGACCAATAAGGAGCAACTGATTCATAGCAGTGACGGAACCCCTGAAGATCTGCAAAGCGACGTTAAGGTAACGCGCGCGTATATATAGAAACGTAAACGCGTAGATTTTTTTTTTTCATTATAACATACATACATGTACTAGGGACACCTAGCGATATCATGTGTGACATTAATTATATCTAATACTATAATTTCCAACGTCCGTACGTCCGTACGTCTGTACGTCCGTACGTCCGCGTAACCACCTATTTATAAACTCCGCCTAGCGTCTAACCTAGCAACCAATAGAAACGACCACTCCCACACAAATGACCAATGGCAATTGACCGGTGTTCATTCATATCGTGCAGACCGGAAATAGTACTGTATATACATGTATTTCATTGCGTGCGCGGGCTATTAAATAGGTTGCGTAGTAACCGTATAGTACAACAGGTGGTAGATTACTGTATGTTTTAATAACATTCTGCACTTCTTATAGAATCACTTCCGTGATTTTTCACGGGGTAAGACCTAGTGCAATGTAAGCGGGGATGTGACCTGCAATCTATAACGCAAATGGTCAAGATGGCAGCGCCAGTAACCTAACATTGCACAAAAGACTCACCGACCCATAAAAGTCTTTGTACATTGTATAAAGGAATCAAAACAAATGTCATGAAAACTTGTGCCAATGTGCTGCAAATCATAATAACGGGTGGCAACTCAATTTTTAATTTGTAAAGATATATTTAATTTTTAAAAACGGTGGATAATTAGGTCAGAAAACATTGATTTTGTTAATGGAAGCTATGATTTGCTTTCCAGATCAATTTAATGGTATACAAGTAAATCAAAAACTTCTCTATCGAGAAAGTGATTGGTGGGATGTAGGATTAGTGGTGCAAAAAGCAAGGAAACAAGGTACAGTATGTTAAAGTGAGGTTTGGTAGGATCCTACAACTCACAGTCCTGAATTTGCAAATGAAGAAGCCTAGTTGCAAATGTAAGACTGTTATAGTTGTAGGATCCTACCAAACCTCACTTTAACATACTGTACCTTGTTACCTTGCTTTTTGCATCACTTTCTCGATAGAGGAGTTTTTGATTTACTTGTTCCCCTAATTTTTTTTGTCTCTGCCAGAAGAGTTTAATATAATATATGGCTTGGTGTATTCGTTGCAATCAGGCGATGTATAGGATGCATAGTGTGTACTCTGCATGAGTACATAGGCCTCTTTTTTATTTTATTGATAGGCCTACCTTTGTTCTTCGGATATCTTAAACTCAGAGTTCTCCTTGCTAACGAGCCGTTTTCTTTGGCTTGGTCCTTTGCTGAATTAGAACCGCCTGTTGCAAACGTGTCTGCAGCTGTGTACGCATGCGTAGCCTGGCAACAGTAAATTAAGACACGGTCATATTGCATACTGCTAGGCAACCGAGAATTTTCACCGATAATGAATTGCACCTGCTTGGGTCATTTCACGGCAATTCATCACCAGCTAACAACTGTAGGTCTTATTTGTATGAAAGGGCACGTTTGGAAATAAAATGCAACTTTTTGAAGCTAATCTCGTCTTCTTACGACGTTCCTGTCGCCAGTTCTACGTGATGAACGGAAGACTAAGAACAAAAATTAAATGGCGGAATTTTGGTACTGACTTGTCACTCCACGTAAACGGCACTGTTTAGCGAAGCTCACGTTATATGTGCATATCTGTCATGTTTGTGATGGATTATATGCGAGCTGGCGAGTAATGGCAATGCTTCGTTACCGTTTTAAAACGCTCGATCGAAAACCACGCCCACCAAAACCAATCCGAAGCCAATCCTACATAGGACCCACTACCGTGGGTCCTGATATCTTTGCACAGATTGCATCTTACAACCTTAAAATGAGGGGGCATATGTTTTATAACTTGTGGTTTGTAAATAAATAAGGTGTAAGTCTAACTTTGTTTTGAATAAATCCGAACCATTAGTACTTATAAATTCAAATTATACTACCCCTATGTACTAGCAACGGAACACATGCTATAGGATGTCTTTTTCAACACCATCACTTTCCTGGTGACCGCCGGTTTCTACATATCTATAATCTCTTCTTTTTTTAACTGATTGAAGCGATTAACATTGATAAAAATCAAGGAAACGCTTTTTTACAGGTAAAAGCTGCATAGCTTGACCCCAATATTGCCACTGCATTAATTCTACTGCTAAATCACAATATCTATAACTTCAGTTCAGAAGTCGTTTAGAGGTATATTATTGTGCTCTTACACAAAACGAGTAACTTATGGTATATATTCTTCATAATTGCCTTCAGAGCTATAGAAAAGTACCAAAAACGAGCATTTTCCGAGCACCAATATACATGTGGAGGACAAATATGCTTTGATGTATTAAACGGTTTCGACAATCATGTTGATACTTAGACGAATGCGCACATCGTACACATAACGACCATGCAAATCTTAGATATAGCTAGTAGACAGGTATGTGAACACGTATCAACACAGTCTGAGCAACGTTACGCTCACAAATATACGTTTTTATAATGCCCTAAAGGTAGAATATTTGTATTTGTCTCATTTATCGGTAAAATGCTGGTGACATGTCTTTGTGTTCCTAGCGTGTTGTATGCCGCCCAAAGGTCTGGTTTCCGGTGCAATGTATTGCGGCATCGTTATGGTGTACTAGCACAAAACCAATTTTCAAACTGACTAAAACCAACTAGCAACCTCGGGAGGAAGAAGAGGAGAAATAGATACAGTAGCAATAGCCTTCATAATAAAGCAGGTGGTAGTTTTATATGGGAAAGTTTACGAGAAAAGGGACCTAGCGTGTATTATAAAAAAGTATAATAAAAATGCATTACGTTTGATTTGCTATAACTTCCGAACAGTTAACGCTATCAACTTCCTATTTTCAACACTTCATACTGCACCATTTCTCTATGGATTTTAACACTTTGGAGTCTTGCACTTGCTCCGTGTCAGTATTGCAACGTTCGATACCCCACTGGGTTCAAACCCGCCATAACTTTCGGTAGGAGTAATCAATTCGCTTCAAATTCGGTTTGTAGGTAGAGAGGTCCTATACCTATCGATTTGTTCTGTTCGTTGATTTTTATCCCATCCATTACGGAGATACAGTTGAACAAACTACGTGCCCATTTTCGCGATCGATTCGCGCCAATGATTTGGGCAAATTGCGTTCCGCTCAATGTATGGGGAGGCGGGGATTATAACATTGGCGCGAATCAAGCGGGAAAACGTGCACGTAGTTTGTTCAATTGTATCTCCGTAACGGATGGCATAAAAATCAACGAACAGAACAAATCGATAGGTATAGGACCTCTCTACCTACAAACCGAATTTGAAGCGAATTGATTACTCCTACCGAAAGTTATGGCGGGTTTGAACCCAGTGGGGTATCGAACGTTGCAATACTGACACGGAGCAAGTGCAAGACTCCAAAGTGTTAAAATCCATAGAGAAATGGTGCAGTATGAAGTGTTGAAAATAGGAAGTTGATAGCGTTAACTGTTCGGAAGTTATAGCAAATCAAACGTAATGCATTTTTATTATACTTTTTTATAATACACGCTAGGTCCCTTTTCTCGTAAACTTTCCCATATGTTGAAGTTTATTACATAAGCGCAATAATTAAAGTGGGGGCGGGGGGGGGGGAGGGAGAGAAACTGCTTAAGTGCCAGAAAGAGTTGTAAGTAGGTCCCAAAAAAATCTTGGAACTACGCGGCTTTATCCTTAAATACTTCCCTAACAATGCAGCGGCGTCTAGGACAAGGGAGCGTCTCTGTAGACAACAGAGCCATTGAGCTATTCCATTATTTAATCGTACATCCCTATGGGTGACAATAATTGCAAACAAGCCCCCCCCACCCCGGGACAATGTATATAAACACACACACCACCCCTGGACATGCATTTATTCTGTTGGAACTGGTCCAGATTCTGCGCCATCCGCCTTTTCTCGGTTTCTAAAGATAAGCCACTGGTGTGTCGTCTGGATTCATTTCCTCATCTAACAGCATCTGGGAATGTGGGGAAAGAGTGATCAGTGCATTAGGGTTTCTGGATATGGGCATGGTTGGGTTATGTGGTACAGTTTGTGTAGCTTTATCAGTTTCACATCTTGTTGTGATATACATCCATTTGCTTATTCTTTTATATTTTTTGTTTGGAATAAGTATAGTGTCTGAAGGGTCCATGTATATTTCTGGTATGTTGGTAGACCGCATCTGGGTTATCTGGCACGCTTTATTTCTGGCCGTTTCTTTACTGATTTGGACGCTGGGGTGTTCTGGTATTGGTCTGGGGGGGGGGGGGGGGTACCAAACTATTTTTAGGTTGATTTGCACAGGGAATTTTTGCATTGGGAGCATTTGTTCTTTCTGAGGAGGCTTTGAGTTTGGTTTTGGTCTGTAGCGTAGGTTTAACGCATTGTTAGTTTATACTTATGTATAAATGTGATCGGGCCCGAGGGTACATGTACATATGCGTTTGTAGGCTTTCGCGGTTTGCGGTTTTGGCATTTATATAATTAAGGTACAATGAATAGAAATGCATCAAAGGACACAAAATATAAGATACCCATTCTTCGTTTGTGTTCATTTCTCAGAGATTTACTTGTTTTCTTGCTCCCAAATCGCGACCGGTTTCGGAGTTCGATAACTCCTTCTTCAGGCGTTGAAGCACGTGTCTGACTGATTTTTCAGGGTCTGGGTTCCACAGTTCACGTGCCTTTCTGTATGTTCATGTTTTTGGGTCTGGGCTCCGTAGTATAAGTTTGCTGGGTAGTTTGCCGGGACTCTGCATAGCTCGTAAGTGTTGGGGCACTGGGTGAGTTTCTGGATTGAGTCTGAGTTTGTTCTGAGGAATCTGTATGTTTCACCGAGAGTGATGCTTTTGGTGATGCTCTTTGGATGGAAGGAAGAACCATGGACATAAGCTTGTTTGTTTGTGGGTTTAGTGTACGTTTTTATGTCTAGAGTTTGCTTTGTTTTGAAGTTTGTTCCTTTGTATATATAGTGGTGTCCAAAAAATGAGCTTGTTCAGGGGAGTATTCTCCTGTGAATTTCATTGTGGGATGGGCTTCATTACACTATTGTAAGAAGGTCTCAAAGTCTGTGTTTGTCCCATGCCAGGCGACAAAAATGTCATCTATGTATCGTAACCAGAGCTTGATTTTGTCATTCCCCATTTTTATGAGTGTTTGTTAAGTTCTCCCATGAAGATGCCACTATATGCAGGGGCAATGGTGTTTCCCATTGGGAATCCTCTTGTCTGGAGGTAGAACTCTCCATCAAACTCAAAGACATTATTGTGTGTCACCATTTTCAGTAGGTCTGCAAGTACTGGTATGTCTGGCATGTCTGTGAGATGTTTGGAGGTCTAAAGTTCTCTTAGTGCTTGGAGGGCCCATTGGTTGCCCTTGTCTAGTGGTATGTTGGTATACATGTTGGTGACATCTATTGTGCAGAGGAGAATGTCCCGTGGGAAGGTTTTGCTTTCAATGGTTTTTATGAAGTGGGTAGTATCACTGATGTATGTGGGTATGAGAACAACTGCTTGTTTAAGCCAATAGTCTAGGAAGAGAGCAATGTTTGAGGTAATGCTGTTGACACAGGAGCATATTGGTCTGTAGGCATGTGGATTCTTGTGTAGTTTGATAAGGAAGTACATGAGGTTAGTTCTGTGTTCGTCTGGGGGAAGGCAGTATTCATAGATTCGTTTGCTTATAAGACCTTTTTTTGAATAGTCTTGTCAGTTTGATTTGTATCGTCTGTTTAACCGTGTTTGTGATATCAGTTTCAAGTCTGATATATGTCTTAGGGTCGTCTACATGTTTGCGGCCTTTCTCAATGTATTTGTCCCTATCTTGGACCACTATGCAACTTCCTTTATCAGCTGTGTTAATGATGATGTCATGATTATCTTTGAGTTTCTTGATGGTGCTCCAACATTTGTTTGGGAGATTGGACCGACTTGTGGTGGAGTAAATCTGAGAGAGAGTTAGTTGGATTCTGTCTATGAGGTCTTCTAATGGTTTATAGTCTGTGGGGCCTGGTATGCGTTTGGACTTATGCTTGAAGGGACCCTGTGTCTTAGATAAATTTCTATATTTGTACCTGAATCTTAGTTTCCTACAAAAGGAATCAAGTTCATTTTTTGTGCAGTGGACACTAAATTGAGTATATGGTATGAAATTTAGGCCTTTGGATAATATATCTAATTCACCCTTAGATAGTGGGTAGGAGGAAAGGTTGACCACATTGTTGTGCAAAGTTTTATTATGAGATATATTAGCATTACACACATGTTTAGTTCTGTATCTGTGTCTGTTATTCCTTCTTTTGGTGAGGGGAGCGTGTTTTTGCTCCTGGTCTACCCTCAGAGTTTCTCCTTTGTCTGTGAGGTGGGCCTCTGTACTGTCTGCTGTAACTGTATGTGGGGTGTGTTGAGAGAGCGAGTCTGAGTGTGTGTGTGTGTGGTTGGTTTCATACCTTTGGATTTCTATCCTTTGACGTCTAGCTGGTCTTTCTTCCAGCTTTCCTTTAGAGGCCTCATCTCTTTCTCTTTTCACTTTGTGTGCCTCCTTGGTTGCTGACTTGATCAGCTGATGGTAGGTCAGCTTGATGGCCCTTTTCTGTCTGTCATTAAGGTCTGCGTCTGCTATCTTCTTTATGGCCGCCTCTTGGGTTTCTGCAATTGCTTCCGTGCTTTTCTTTATCGTCTTCTTGTGGTGAGGTCTGGCCACACCCATGAAACCAAGTCTCCACCCCCCCACCCCACCCCACCCCACCCCCCCACCCCACCCCCCACAGACTTATAAATGCTTCCCTGGACAAGCTTCTATTTTATTCCACCCCCCTGGACACGCTTGTGTTTTGTTCCATCCTCCCTGGACAAGCTTCTGTTATACCTTCTAGCCCCCTGGAACAGGCATTTAAATGATGTGGGACATATTCCTAATACCTCCCCTGGACACCATTTATTGTCACCCATAGGGGGGTGTATGGTTAAATATTGGAATAGCCCATTTACTCGCGATATGGTCCAGATACCTTATTATTAATCAGTTCGTACCAACGTGTAGAGAAATCACTTATCTAACTGACTTTAAAAGTTGCACACCGAAGGCTCTTTCGGTTCAAAAGTTATTAGGCGCTAATGGCATGATAGCTAAAAAAATAGCAAATAACAATAATTGAATTCCGCGGTTAATAGCGTCATTAAATATCTGCAGATAAACCGATAAAGCCCATACGCATGTGACCATGCAACTGATGCAAGGTTCTATACTGGGTTGAACTAGTAAGTTTTTCAGAAAGTAAGCAATTAATACACATCGCTGATGCGACTAATTATTTACAGTAGAATTCTTACTCAATATTACTTCTGACCATGGTATGCACATAATTGGCTATTTCAGATTCGATATAAAACTGACCAACAGTTGGGGTCCATTACACATACTTAAATATAGTACTATGTACATGCATAAATGAGGGGGATACGATTTTTGTGTGATAATTATGTTAGACAATGATCACACAATGCATCTGTTTCAGGTCTTTAAAGTCACTGCTGAAGAAGAAAATGTTTCGCTGAGAGACATTAAACATTGCATACTGTGCAGTGATCAAGTATCTTTTGCTGTTACATGTCAGAATAGTACTTAGTGCAATTTCAAAATTATGTCCGAAGAATGCAAATCCCAACTGTATGCCTATGCGGAGAATGGCTCGATGAAGTTCTGCTACTCTTGTGGTGGTGAAATGGAGATTGAAGACGACCTTATAGTTTGCAGCTCTGACATGTGCAGTGACTCTATAAAATTCGAACTCACCAGTAAAGAGCTTATAGCTGCCAGAGATGTAAAGCATTGCATAATGTGCGCTGGAAAGATGGACACGAAACCTAGTGGGAAAATGTACTGCTCAGGAGCAAAATGCAAGTTTAAGATTATAGATACAGATGTTGAAAAGGTGACAAAAAACTTGCAGGAGTACTCCACAAATGGTAAAATGAAGTTTTGTTATACTTGTGGATGTAGCATTCAGGACGAAGGCAGGTACAAAATCTGTTCTAGCCAAGTCTGTAGGTCAGCAAGGTTCCAGTCCAATCCTAATGACAAACAACTACATTATAGCAATGGCAGAAACCAGGTGGAGTTCAATGGTGACACAAAAGATCACCAGGAGTGGTGGTGTAAGGGTAATAGAGATGCCAGGGCAACAAGAAATTTATCAAACTGGAGATTAAATGACAGGAAAGCCTCTTGTAGGAAACCAGGCAATGAAACAGACACATGGCAGCATGCAATATTCAAACCCTGTTTCAAGTACACCATCACAAAAGAGGATGAAGGGCAAAGCCATAAAAATGGATGAAGGTGAAGTAAAGAAAGACACTGAAAATAACGACCCTTCAGGTAAACTTCATGTGATGGAAAACAGTGCACAGCTAGCTATACATACAATGTATGATAGCTATAAAAACTAGGTAATAAATCCAAAGTATAGGCACTATTATTAAATGTAGATGAATGTTCGTTAGAGGTAAAAGATATTTGCTGTGCCTTGAATAAATATGCTTTATTTTTAGTATACATACATGTAAATTAATTCAGCTTTATGATAGGTCTCAAGTGGGCCACATTAACTTTTGTAATTTTTTGGCAGCTGTGTGCACCAATTCAAGGATTTGACCATATATCATGATACACCTATGCTATTTTAATGTTGATAAATAACTAAACATGAACCATGTCACACCAACATTTGTCCTGCCGGTATAGATATGATGTAGTGTAGACTATATATATGTATTGAACTTTGTGTTCCTTTTATTCTGTATCATGTGCAGTCATAATTTTTTATTATTAGCACTATATTTAGCACAAATAGAATCTTGCCGAAAATTCACAAAATTAGCAGTCCTTTATTAAAGTTATTAACATTGTTTAAACACCTTTTGGGATTTCAGTAAGTAATGCACCTGCATCTTAAAATATTTTTATTCAAGAATGGCCTGTATGGTTGCTGTACTTATAACTTATACTGCTCAGCTCACTACTAATAGACTAAATGATAAACATTTGATCATGAGTTTGAGGAATTGAATGAATGAATTCATTAAAATGAGAGATTTCTATTACTGCAACGTAGGATTTATGATATGTATAAATGTAAGCTTCCTCAATCTGCTTTAGTTCTCGGATATGTGAAAAGTACATGGAAGGCAGCAGTGAAGGCAATAAAGGGTGCTCTGATATCCAGTTATTCCAGGTCAGTATACCGAATGGTTCTGATTGGAGAGACGGGATCTGGTAAAACGTCATTTTTAAATCTCCTTTTCAATTTTGATATGGTATGTGAGATGGGACTGGAAAAGTTTCGAAGCATTGCACAATTTTAATGATTTGAAAATAGAGAATGACCAAAAGAGAGCAATGAAGAGCAAAACGTCTGATGCAAAGTATTATAAAGCCATGTTTGGTGATTTGGAGGTTGGAATAATTGATACCCCTGGATTTGGGGACTCTCGTGGAATAGAAGAAGATAAAAAAAATGTGAAGAGAATTATTGACACTATAGAAGGGGTGGAGTATGTTAACTGCATTTGTTTGGTTATTAATGGTCATCAAGCACGTGCTACATCACAACTACAATACGTACTCACTGAGAAATCAGCCACATTACCAAAAACTGCCTTCAAGAACTTAATAATTGTCATGACAAATTGCCAAAATGTTATTTGTGCTAATTTTGATCTAAATGAACTGTCCACGTTCTTTGGATCTGAAGTTGTGATCAAGCCTGAACATGTGTTCTACATTGAAAATCCATACAGCACATTAGAAAAATGTCAAAGTGAAAAGAAGCTTGCTTCACATCAACAACTTGTACACGTACTTAAAACATCATTTCAAACTACAGGAGAAACTTTGGTAAATATGCTTATAACTATTAAGGATTTCAAAGAAGTCCATACCAATTGCTTTGTAGAGCTGTACAAAGTGAAAGAGGATGTAGAGACAAAAATGATACATCTTAATGTTGCCCAACAGAACAGAGAAGAACTTCAAAAAAAGATATTAAAAGCAAAAGAAGAGCTGGATGCAGCTGTAAGCACAAAAACACTCAATGCACTGAAAAAAGTAGTAGTTGTGAAAACAGACAGGCATAATACAATCTGTAGTGCACCAAACCATGCTATCTTTCTAAAACCTTCGACAAAGAAAATTTAAAGTCTTGTGGCTGTATTGATGGAAGTAATAATTATATATGCAGAGTGTGCAATCATTCATACATAGATCATTATCATTCTGAAAGTGTTTTTGAAGAAGAAGAGACTATTGATGTTGACAATGATCGGAAAAAAAGATTTGAAGATGCCCTCTCTGCACAAGACCTATGTGTGAAATTAAAGGCTGAATGTGATGCTAAACTGAAAAAATGTGAGGATGGTATGGAAGAGCTAAAGACAAAACTAATCACAACTTTGGAAATGTTTGAAAAACTTGGAAGCAGTCCGAGCTATGAGAAGGTATTGGAGTGTCAAATCTATGCCCTTGGACAAAGAATCAAGGCTCAAAATAGTGGAGATGATTTAAGACTTCTAAACTTCACAAAAGAAGAGTTAAAAAGAAAGCTAAATATTTTAAGAAATACCAAAAAGATCAAATGGGCTCAGGAAGTATTACACGTGGAGCCATCTGCATCTAAAGAACAGATTGACATAGCATACGGTGTTTTAGCAAAAGCACCAGGAACAAATCCGGATTTGGATCAGGCCTACAAAATTCTTCTTGGTGAACTGAACTCGAGAGTGTGACAACAGCAAACGTGTTCATGTATATGCTGTGTGGTAGCTGCTGTTATGTAATTGTATGGTTCCCTTGCCCTGAATATATAGTAGTGTTTTCTGCATGCATGAACATGTATGTAGAGTATATCAGTGTTGTCAAGGATTACTGTGTAAGAATCATTATCCTAAGGGCATTTCAAAGGGAGATATACTCTATCTAAGGCGCAAATGCCAAAACTTTAACTTTAACTGTGGAGTGCTTTATTTCAAAAGAAGAAGGTGAGGAGGGTGGGTGGAGGATTTTTTTAGAACTGAAAAAGAAAAAAGAAGCATTCTCGAGTCATGTCATGCTGTCATTGAAAAGTATAATTTATTCAGTATGACAAAAGAGTTATGTCGACGTACAGGCCCCTTGTGCACCCTCGCGCGCAAATTTGTGTAAGCAAGTACTTTTGTGGTCCCAATACATATATATATATAGTATCTTTCAGCAGGATGGGAATCCGGTGTCATGCACAGGGAACTCGGTCCCCCCCTCCCCCCCCCCCCCCCCCCCCCCCCCCCCTACCCGATGCACAAAACTAATTATCCCGGACCGAAATCCCTGATGTACATGTACTTATTTATACTCTTGTCCTCGAGCACAAGAAATATACGTAACAAACGGACCGCTCTTCTGGAAGACATCGACAGGAGACAGGCTTGTATATCCTCCAGTGGTGTGGACTGTATGGCCAAGTATGTATACCTATATAGATATCCGTGTCAAATTATGCATGAGTATACAGTTCTATAGTTACATTGCCGTTGTCAATAATCTGTTCCTAAACTTGATACAGACATTTAGCTGAATGTGAATCCTGCATGCCACTGAGAGGATTCTTTCAAAATTCCAACACTAGACTTGAAGCCCGTACTTGCATGTACCGGTTTTTATGTGAGTTGCGGGGAGTGGACATCATTGGTACTACCCTACTCAGTCTCTGACGCTGACATTGCTAGCAATACTCGTTGTCACAGATGAAGGACTGGAATTTGTAGTTTATAGGGGTGGTACGTGCATGTGTATATCTATACATCAATACATGCATGTAGCCACAAAGATGCATTTAACCACAACAACCATGCATCTGATTGTTCGGACATCACTCATGCACAATCTGGTATGTTTACATGTACACCATTGACACAATTAAATTTGCAGAAGTCTCCTGGTTCACATTTGTGTATACTTATTCCATTTTTATAGCTGGTAGATGACTGAGTTCTCTTTGCAATAGATTTGAAATGTATCGTGGAATCGCGTTATAGATTAATTGCCATGCATGCAAGCACGTATAACCACAATTAAATGGACTGCATGTGTGAACTATAAATCAGTTCCATTTATGTCCAACATATCATAGGTTACTGCTGATTGCAGTGCTGAATGGGACAAAGCATTGAAGCCTGCCGTATTTGCTATTTCTCACCTCAGTTCAGTCTTCAGGTACATGTATATATTCTCCTTATGAGGTTAATTGCCTTTGGTCACATTGCTACTGCAACATGCATGCAGTTGAAGCACAAGAAATACTTCACTGCACGCGTGGCCAATGGGTTAACAGCAGCTGCTGCAATGAAGTGGCAAGTTACTTGCCTTTCGAGTTATTAAACTGTGTTATTCATTTACTTTGCAAAATAGATCAGTTGACACAGTTCAAGCCTTTGTCACGGCTGTCTACTCTCATTGAACGCGTGGAAATTAGGCCCTCCGCCCAAAAATTTTGAAATGGATGTGCTGTCCCATAGCAACGAACCGGACAACCAATGCCCTTTGGAATGCGCTATACACAAAGCACACTGAGTACAATAAACACCTATAAGCCATACTGTGGCTAAGAAACACCTCTGACCTTCATAAGGCATATAAAATCACGTGGTCTTACCGCACAAAAAGGTGTCAGTTTCGTGTCTTGAAGTGAGGTACTTATTTCCGTGCGTACTGACCTATATACGTTCTGAAGACTACAGTGGCTCTCCTGCACATCGATGGGATACAAAACGACGATATCTGTATGCTATGTAGATAGTTATACTTGTTTCTACTAAAGGCGTGTGTCGCCGAATTTTCTGAAGTGGTGTTCAAACGCTTTGAAAATCGCCATTTTGTTGGCTATTCCGCGCATTCTTATTCGCCGGGACAGAAGGAAGGATCGTATGGAAAGGTAAAAACGTTATGTTTATGTATCAAGTATCATGTTTTTCATTTCTCTGAAGGGTTTGGAGCTTCAGCTAGCTGTCAACTGTTTGCATGGCATGGCCCATGCGTGCACCCGTACACCTAGCTAACGGATGATGACGAAGGCACCTCTATAAAACATGTGCATAGTTTGAAGACGTATGTGAGTGAGGATTAAATATTGCTTTCCTTCTTATGTGGTGGGGGGGGGACGGCAGCTAAAATTTGTGGGAAAATACTTATTACTAATAAGTGTTCTTTGACACTGCACAGCAAATGCTTAACTGCTGTGTATGCCAAGCCAGGTCTTGTAAACTTGGCATGGATGGACTCAGACCCTTGTTTGCGTAGAATTTGCCTATGGCGTAGCATGATCCTCAATGTGCATACTGTTGCCTCTGGGAAGGATTTAGGAAAGAACCCCATGAACTGTTCAATGGCCTTTTCTGTATTGTACAGTCTTGAGTTCAAATGAAATAATAAATTTGATTGCAATGTTTGTGATGCCTGCCTTCTGCACTAGAGACTTCCTATCTTCATCACTTAGTGCGAGTACCTCTTCTCCATTAGGGCAGATGGCTCGCCTCTGCTGATGATGCTTCTGGCTGTCTGCATCTCTGCACACCTTGTCTTCACAGTCCTGGAACAAGCAGCCTAGGTCGATTCGGATGGTGGGCTTCGGTCACATGCATGAATGTCATTGGCTACAAGGTATGGTTTAGTATGACATAACAATATAAGTACTAGTGAGGCTGAATATACTTAACTCTTCCTTCAGTAGGCAGTTGTATAATGCCTGCTTGATCGGGGCTGATGGAGATGGCCCTCTTCCGCAGTGCGGCTGCTTCTCTCTCCTCACCAGCCACTAGATATGGTGTGCACTCGTGCCCATCATAACAGCCAGTTTCATATCCCTGTGGCACCCCACACATTGTACCAGTACATCCTTCAACAAGAGTAATATAGCGTTTGGTGCTGGTCTTATCTCTGTGGGTACCAAGGAGCTATCCTCCGAACAGCAAGAACACACTGGGATTGATGCTGCTACTGGCTACACAACACACCCGGTACAGGCCAGCTGATGACATGGCCGTTCAAGGGGCAGTGGCACTGTTTTTGTGTGAGAAGATTGGAGGAGGGGCAATCTTCCAAAGATGTGCCATTAACATGTTAGGTGTGAGGCCTGGTTGAAGACCTCTGCCAACTGTATGCCTCCTAACATGACCTTTTGCGCTGATACTGCTCACACACCTGTGGTATGATTTTGTATATTGATGATGTTGCATAAAAGCATATACATGTTGTATGTACCTTGCACCTGCACTGTATGGTGACAACAATGTTCAGGGTACATAGTATAGGTGTTTATAGAAAAAGCAGTTTGCAAATCAGCTGCTGCATTCCTGGATCTCCTTTTTAAGCTTCCTCATCACCAGACTGTCCACATACTCTTGCAGTGCAGCGGCAGTTGCTTGATGTGGTAGTCTATTTTTGTAACCTATGTTCATGTACGCAATGACCACAATAGCATCGATTATTCATAAGATACACATGGGTATTTTCGGGCGACAGAAAATTCGGCGACAGAAGTGGTTCATCACTTCATTTTTTGGCATGCCTTTGACTTATGAAAAGACTAGTCATACCTCCAACTGTTGTGCAGGAGGGCCACAATATCGGATCTTAATTGTACCCGCCCTTCCAAAATAAGTGCCGCGTGGCGATGTAAACACTGCTTGCGCATAAATTATATGTACGATGCAAAGAATGCGTGTTCATTATAAATAAAAGAGGTTGAAACGTTGTGTTGTATGCTACAGATAAGTATATATTTTTACTGCTGTTCTGAGGTGTTATGAGCATTGAAACATAAGGTGTCTGTAATGAGGCGTTTCTTCACAATTATTTTGACACGTACCGTAATATTCTAATTATAAACCTACTTTCCAGCCGCAAACAGCCGTGTTGTATATGGTATCACAATTGTGATGAGGGTGCTGATGGACTGCATGCGAACACATGCTTGGAATGTGCTCTACGTGAAGTATATCAGCATATATGCTATATTGTATTATTTCTTTCTCGAGTTATCATGTTACGTGTACTATATATAGTGCACAATCTACGCTATTATTTGATTACACATCATGCATGTACGAGTACATACACGTTCACGTATTACATGCTGGATCGTCAGGGGGAGCTCGAGGCCAATCGAGCGGGGAGGGCTCGGGCAGCAATACAACCTGCATGGTTTAATTATTTTGGTTTTCAGAATTGGAGGAGTGGGAGTGGATGGCCAGGCGCCTAGCAATTCTTGAGAATGTTTCATTAGCAGTGATTTTCCATGCAGCCTCCATTGCCCCTATTATTAGAGGGACACAACCAGTGATGCCGCGGCCAGCACGGACCGTCCGTGACCGTATTCATTTGACGGTTTTTGACGGCCGACCGTGACCGTGACCGGGAAGCGTACCGATCACGTGATTAAACCGTGAAAAATAATTGGCCGTCAAATTTATTTGCTGGCCGTCCGTGGCCGTCAGAACTTTTGACGGTCCATTAAGCCTGTTCACGTCACTAGCGTCACGTGCAGACGGTGCAGTGGATTTTTTCCCTGCGTGGCAAATGTCGTCTTTCCAAGAACCTTTGAGGATAAGCCACCTGATAGCGCGGTTAAGTCTGCAGCAAACCCGACTGTCACCAACACGTGGCTATGGAACCATTTAATTTTAATTATTTGCGTTGTCCGGGCTTCTCCCCCTCGCCATGACATAGTCTCGTCCCCAGCCTGATATGTATTCGTAATTGCGATGTCATCCATCCGCTGCTACCGAATGTGGGTCTGGGGACACGACTTGCCATGATTATGCGTTATCGCGTGGATTCCACGTGCGAGCGAGTTTCTTCCAGTTGAGACTCATTGTGAAGATGGAGGATGGATCCAGCCAGGATTGAATCTGTTCTCTTTCTCAGCTGCAATAAAGCCTTTATAGTTTATTGAATATGTTCTTTCACACTTGTTCTGCCATATCGTTCATGAACCATTTCTATTGATACGCACATGCCAAACTTCTATAGCATAAATAATGACCGTCCGTGACCGTATCAAAATTTTGACGGCTGACGGCCAGCCGTGTACGTGACCGTATTGAAATCATACGGTCCATCTTTGACCGTGAACGTGACCGTCTATATCCAAACGGCCAGCCGTGAACGTGACCGGATTGTTAAAAGCTGGCCGCGGCATCACTGGACACAACAACCTGGAGCATGCATTGTTGTCATGCTATTACACAAGTAATGCGGCTATATATGAACTACGATGAAACTGGTGAATTATTTGGAACACTATTTCAATGGACAATGAACTGGCAAATGTACACATGCAGTACACTTTACATGTATGCATTACTATGTTGGAACTAAAAATCCATCGGCGAACTGACTGTTAATAAGTTACCTTCATCCTTGGGTGCTGTTGAACTGCACACGTGAGAAGAATGCAAGCATGCTTTGTTTTCCCGGCTTCGCATACGTCGTTCAGGGATTTCGGTCCCCTCCCCCCCCCCCCCCCCCCCCCCCCCCCCCCCCCCCTCTTACCCACCCCGGACTCAATTCCCTAGACGTACAAGACTCACGGAGGACCGAGTTCCCTAGGGATTTCAGTCCGGGGGGGGGGGGGGGGGGGGGGGGGGGACCGAGTTCCCTGTGACACCGGCTTTTTATAGCATCATCGATGCAAGAGACCAAGCCTTAAAAGGTTGCGCTTCCCTTTTGTACATGTATTTGTCTTACAAACGCTTTTGAAAACTACCCCTACAATAAACTAAAGGTGCATAGGAGACTATCCGCTCAGCATCCAGCTGCAGCCCTCCACGCGTCCGTCCGCTCACCTTTAAACTGATAAGGACTTGCCTGCCTAGCAAACTGTGTATAATACAGTATATGTAGACCTGATCCGCTGCCGTGCGCGCCACGTAGCGCCCGCCCCCAGCCACACCACACCCTCCTGCAAAGTTGGTCGCTGTTAACCCGGTCTAAACGTGCACGCGTTTAAACCGTATTTTACAACTTACCTGGACATACCCATTTCTTACGTCCTGTCTCCCCTGGGATCACAATGTACCCCTGAGGGTTGGCGGAAGTGCCAGGGGCGATCCCTGCCCGCTCCCAAGGTATGGAGGCAGATTCCCAGCCCTTCCCCCCTCGGGGAGGGGGTAGGGCTTGGGGGGACACTGGCGGCAACTGCCAGTTCAGTCCCAAAAAACGACTTTCTACTTTCAGCACTTGTACTGCACCATTTTGCTATAGTAAAATACCTTTTGGTGTCTTGCACTTACTCAGTACCAGTATTGCAACGTTCGATACCCACTGGGATCAAACCCGACATAACTTTCTGTCGGAATAATCAAATCGCTTCAAATGAGGCTTTTAGATAGAGAGGTCCTATACCTATCGATGTGTTTTGTTCGTTAATTTTTATGCCATCCGTTACGGAGATACAGTTGAACAAACTACATGCACGATTTCCTGACTGATTCGCGCCAAAGTAAAAATCCCCGCCTCCCCATACATCGAGCGGGACGCTATTTAGGCAGGGATATTAAATACATGGATTGGAAACGGTTACGTAATCTACGTGTACCGGAAAACCATCCGTGTTGCGCCTACATGGATTCTGAATTGGTGAGTTTGCTGTTGACTCGGACGAATATAACATGGATGCTGATCCCAGTGGACGGGTTTCAGGGGTGTAGTTCAAAGTTTTCAGATCTGTCCGAACGCTTTAACAGGCTTATACATTGCTTTCAAAAGTAAAGCTTGACTGATCCCATTAGTAAAACCTGCCTCTTAATTAGAAAGAAACCAACTTACCAAGTGTAGCTTTTCGTTTCTGCGATTTCGCGACTCTAAGAATAGCCCTCAAGTGCAACACGGATGGAATTAGGAATACCGTAATTCAGCCGTTGTTTCCAATCCATGTATTTAATATCCCTGATTTAGGTGCGAATCGAGCGCGAAGTTGTGCACGGAGTTTTTTCAACTGTTTCTCCGTATACGTAGCGGATGAAATCAAAATTAACGAACAGTTACTAGCGCAACTAAACAAACGTATGCTGCACTGTAGGTTATTAGTTTCATGCATTGCATTCAAACCCATGCTAATAGCGCCCACAACATCGCATGCATGTGGATATAAATGCAAGACATGAATATTCAAATACAAGACATTAGCTTAAAAGAAGCCTTGAGGTGTGAAATGTGTGTGTATGTGGAAATAAACTATTAATAATTTCTTTTTTTTTCTAGAACACATGCCGATCATGTTTTATTTCAAAGTATGTGGAAAAGTTCCTGAGAAAGGTGCATCTGGTCGACTAGTGTTGGGTGGTGGTAGTCGTTTAGTTGAGGTGGAGGGTATGGTTGTATGGGGAGGAGGATCAGGAGAAAGAGTGTACATGTTGGATAAGAACAAGGTGTGGAAGACTGATTATGTTGACCTTGGGGTCACACTAGGTGTGTGTGAAGGAAGATTAGTGGCAGTGGGAAGTGAGAAGGAAGGTAAGAAGGTGATAATGTGGAGAGAAGTGGTCACGCATGCCAGACATGTTGCTTGAGTGTTGGATGCCCTGTGTAATTAGTGTTGGTGGAGGAGGTCTGGTGGTGATAGGAGCAGGGGGCTATGGCTACACTGCTGTTCAGGTGTTTGATGGTAAGACACAGACATGGCACATCAGACCACTACTTCCTGTGTCATGTGCGGCCATGACAGCAGTGGTCTATGGAGACCTGGTCGTTGTAGTGGGTGGATCGATCACAGCCAGAGGTAAAGTCTGGTGTGCCAACATCAATGACCTGGTGAGCCACTGGGTATAGTTTGATTGTGTGTGTGTGTGTGTGTGTGTGTGTGTGTGTGTGTGTGTGTGTGTGTGTGTGTGTGTGTGTGTGTGTGTGTGTGTGTGTGGGTGTGTGGGTGTCATTGTAGCTGATACAAACTATGCTACAAATTACGCACACATTTGCGTGTCACATACATGTATGCCACACACCTATCAATGCACGCTCAGAGCACACACATACACCTTCAAGCCTCAGAGCATAGAGGCATGCTCCAATGTCGCTGCTCACGTATAAGCGCACCCACGCCCAAGCATTACCATCATTTGCATGGATCACACACCAATGATGTATGCATGCACACAGTGTGGATGTGCAGTTAACTGTAGTTCTCTCTCCACCAAGCCATCTGTATACTGCATGTTCATGTAAATTTGTTGGTGTCTATGCATGTACATGTATATTCACTGATGTACAGTGTCACATCTGTATGACTGGATATACCGGTATATTAGGCACATATATACATACAACTTGTATTTATTAGTACTCATCTCAATTCCACTGCGTAGTAGTCAATCACCAAAGATATGCACATAGCATATGCACCCTGATATGGCCAATGTATACTCATCACACACTTATGCAGACAGACAGCTGTGTACACATGCAAGTATACACATTTCTACAATTTATTTACAGAAGAGAATACTGATCATGATGTTGTTGGAGCTATTATTACATATGTGGTATGAGTAGGTGTACCCTTCCCGGCTCTATACACAGAATCTGCTATGTATTTTTACTGATGTATGTAAGCTTCCAGAATGCTGCATCAGATTAACACGTTGCATGCATGATTTGCCACTACAAGTGTAACTCTTCTACACCTACATGTACTTTTGAACGTGCATTTATTAGACTTCAGAAGATACCCAAAACAGTTGGCAATTTACATGGAAACAGACACCAGATGTACCATACAATAGTTCATCTCTGTGTGTGGTTGATGGTGTTCTGCTTGCCATTGGGGGCAGGGATGAAAACACATCTAAGAATACCTCTGCCATTTCTGCCTTCCATCCTGTCGACCAGAAGTGGCAGCATGTTGCAGATATGCCATTTGCGTGTTCCTATGTGGACTCTCTGTTGCTGTCAGAAGGAAAGCTGTTGGTGATTGATGGGTGGCTCAAACAGACCAGCCTAAAGATCCCTGTGGAAGGTAAGTCATGCTACAACTGAAAGTGTATAATACTAACCAGAATATCTTCAGGTCTGGCTTCACTCTTCCCATGTGTACAGAATACAGATCAAAGTTATACTGTGTGTGTACCGTGGTGGGAACAGGGGATATAGTTTTGCAGTTTCATCTCTATTAAATACTGTCTAAAACTGAAACTATGTGTACTATGTAGTAATCATTTACCTTTTGGATGAATGCAATTGTAACCATACATGGTTGGTTATACGCTGGGTTCGTTTACAAATTTCTGTGGAAGTTTAGATCAACCACACTTAGTTTGGCGTGCATCACAAATTCACTGGCTAACCCTG
>OX442417.1:5662699-5730199 GCA_949361645.1 Spongilla lacustris | reverse complement strand
GTTAAAGTTAATTAAACTGGTTTTTGCTACAAACCAGTTAAGTATAGTTGACAATTTAGCTAAACAGTCACTGTGAGGGATTGTGAACTCAGCGGAGCCCGGGGAATGGGACGTGTTTATTAGATATTACATCCGCGAGAGTGAACTTGGCTTGTATAGCTAGCCCATAAACTATTGTCTGTAATTGAACCCTAGTTAGGCCTGGTGCTACTGATTTCATGTTTGTAGTAGTATTTAAAGGCTATGCTATGCTATGCCAGGATGCCTGTTATCATGTATTAAGCTATTGACTATAACTTCGGCTATTTTCGGTGCGCAAGCCTTGCGGAGCTCATCAGAGAAGACCTAAGTCCGTGACAGTCACATGAAGTTTATGTTATTCAAATTAGATTCCAGATTGTGCTATTCAATTTCTTTCTGCTTCAAATTGCGCCGGGCTGAAATAATAATATTTCCTGCTACTTTAAAATCTGAATAAAAGTTCTGCTCTTTTGTTTTGGTCCAAAACTTCAATTGATCACACTCTTTAGACAATCTTGGTATTGTCTGATATGATTCCATTTCTGGGTCAAGTGCATTGGGCCAGGATTACGTTAAGACAAGATATACCAAATTTAATTAAATTTAGACTGTTGTAGGATTTTATTTGTAAAAAAAATTAGCTATTTGAGGCAAGTACATTTAGATTTGCTGAATAATGTAGGTTTGTAACATTTATGAATGCATAACAACACTCTGATCCAATGTGGGGACAGAATGTACATGTATGTATTACACATAATCATAATTTATATGGCCTTCTGCATGAAGCGCTGAAGCATAACAAAGATACATGCAAGCCAATTTGTAAAACGGGAGAAAAAGAGAGAGAAACTTGCATCATAATCATTAACATGTCTACAAGTAAGTATACCCAATTGAGGCAAAGTAAGAATACCCTTAACTGATTCATTATATCTAGTTAAAACATGAAACCAGTTAAGTTAAGGTAATTATCATGCTTAACAATGTGTACTGAGTTAAGTTATAGTTAACTACCATCTGGCTATATAAGTGCAAGTGAAGTTAATAACTGCAATAATTGACTTAACTGACCCAAGTTAATTTTTAAAAGTAGTTAACTATCCCAACACTACTGTATACGTACTGTGGATATTTTATCTTTTAATACATTGATGTTTTGTTTTACCACTCTTTGTGTAATGCTCGTGGGCATGAATTGGAAGATCATTTTAAAAATAGGACTTACAGTGTATAATCGGTCTTGTGTGTACCTGAGAAGCGATGGCTATTACCTATACCTCAGGAAAGAGGCATACGTGGTTTTGGTAAGGTAAGTGGCCCATTGCTAGAGGTTATGCATTAGATAAACACTTCACTACCTTGAAAGAGGTGCCTCACTGATGATTAGGTTTATATTCCTAGTGGTCTGTTTTGCTGTCCTGTGGCCCTCCTATTTTCATTTTCTTGGAAGGTGTGCAAGAATAGAGGAAAGCCAGTGTGTCTGTATCACAACTGTACATATGGACTCACCAGAATTTGTGACCCTTTTTGACATGGTCTCCTATATAGAAGTGCATGTTGATGAGGCTTCAAATGAGTTGTGTAGGGAGATAAGAGGTCTTGTCCACAGTGAGATCAAGAGTTCCTGTAGTGTGCTCAAGTACCATAATGTCCAGTTTGAAGAAGCCTTCTTGTGTGCAGGAGCTAGTTGTACCTCAGACCCTCCTCATGTAGCTGTAGTGGTGTGTTCAAGGTCAGCATACATTTGGAAGTGTACCATTTTAGATGACCAGAATGGAGACCTGAGTGAGGACCAGTTGGTGTGGTTTGTTACTAGAAAACAGAAATGTGAAGTTGTAGAACCTCATTTGGAGGGTACAACAGGTGGGCGATGTGTGTGGTAGTACCATTTGACCACTATCTGCTCCATCTCTGTACAGCTCGAGCCTATGTCCATGGACTGTGAACCATCATTACCACACCTCATGGACAGGGTAGCAGCTGTCATTGCCCACAAGTATCATACCATTGGAATTCAGCTTGGCATCCCACTAGGTGAGCTTCAAGTGATAGGTCCACATGTATACCATCCAAGCCTGGAGGACCACCTTAGAGCATATGGTGAAATATTTGGTGTGTGGAGGAGATGTGGGTCACCTCTGTACACCTGGAGGACAATCATTTGTGTGTTGAAATGTGCTAGTGTTGGTGAAGTCCAGTTGTCTGATGGTCTGCATCTGACATCCTGGATCACAAAATGATATTCAAACACCACTGTTTTCTGACCAAATCAGATGAAAGTCTATGAATCTATGAACAATGTACATGTCAAATACATGTACATATGTTGTGTAATTAATATAACTCAAAGCACTAAATGTATTGGATGTGTGGTGTATTTTATTTGCTGTTCATTGGATTGGAATATGATGGCTATCTGTAATTTGTAGAGGCAGTGAATAAGTTTCGTTCTCCAGCAGTGGCGTTCAGTACTAGATTAAATTAAACAGTTTCAAATGACAGATGCAGTGTGCATGTGTGCTTGTTTTTTTTGGTTATCTGATAATCAAAATGTTGTACAAATTTTTCAGGTGAGTAGCAGAAAGCCCGGCCAGCTACAGGTTGGTTAGAATTTGTATAAAGTCACACGTAAAATATCTGGCTTGAGCTGGAATGGGAGCCTATGCAGGGCGATGAATCCATGTTGAAGGCCATGCATCAGTGGTGGAGCTCGAGGCTGCAGGGCCCTTGTCTAGAGTCAGGTGGCTGGTTGTGTATACATGCTTGGCTGTGGCATTAAATTGCAGTGAGCTAATCGAGCTCAAATGCTCTAATGTCACCTTCAAAGCTGACAACATTGTGATCAATGTGCAGCCCACTAGGACAGACCAATACCAGGAGGGCCCGGTGCATCATGCTGGGGGTCAGTTATATGCCCTAGCCTGTAAGATGATGGAGACGTACACTTGTACTTTCATGTGGGAAAGTTGAAGCATACATCCCATGGAATGCTAAATGAAGGAAGGAGAGCACAGGTGGCCTCAGCTACTCATTGTAGGCTAAGGGAGTTATTGTTGGATAAGATAGCAAAGATTGGGTTTTGACCCCAGCCTTGTTTGGTGTGTATAGCCGCCACTGTAGCAGCCAATGCCACTGTGCGTTATTTTAACGATGTGGTCGCTCAAAATCTGAATCTGCCAAGATGGGGATGTTAAGGATTCCACAGATATAACTAGACCCTGTCCTTGTACATCTATGTATGTGTTTGTACTGTGTTTGCAGGTGTGCACAATATATATGACACTACACGTATTGTGTGTGTTGGGGTAAGGGGTGGTGTATTGGGAGCATGAGGAGTGTGTTGGATTGTGATGGAAGAAGGCAGTATGCAGATGAGTAATGCAAATGCAAACAATTTTTTGCAACTACACTTAGAGTCAAAAGGACAGAGATGCATGAAAGATGAGTTGATTGTTACGCACGCGCAATCGGTTTCCACTGTTTCGTCTATAAAAGGAAAGGGACTTATTTATGAGCAGTTGTTTATTAGGTACATGTATGTAGTTTTGCGACCTTTGTGCCTCAAATAGTGTACCGCTATAGCTAAAGGGATAAGTTGGGTAAAACGTGATATGAGCATCTAATCCTGACCCAGACCCAGATAATTACCACAGCTGCAGTTACACCATACAGTGTTCAGTTACATGTACACCATATTCTGATTCCACACCATAGTACAAGACTACCATATCTGAGATCTCAGATATAATCAAAGTGACTACTATATAGATATGATAAGAGGGTGTACACGTAGTTACTGCAGGATATGATGCAATGGCATACAAAAAGATGGCACAAGAGTGTCTTGTAGGTGGCAAAAAAAATGCTCATGTCACATAGGTCCCTGTGACAAAAAAGGACGATTTGAGCTCCACTGAAGTAGGTACGCAGGGAGATGTGAAGTGGTTATCCTAAATAAGAACAAGCTGTAAGCCACCATCACCACATAACACCTTCACCATTACCTTGTGATTTTCTACTGAATCACTACGTTCATCCCTGCATACAAAAATCAACTTAGATAAATACTCAACTACCAATATTCACTCACATGTAGAAGGTCGGACCACTGGAGTGCCCAGCAGGCAACAGGTCTGTACAAGGTTCCCTGTTCTTGGAATCAACACAAGGTTCCCCGTTCTTGGAATCAGCACAAGGTTTCCCATTCTTGGAATCAGCACAACGTTCCCCGTTCTTGGAATCAGCACAACGTTCCCCATTCATGGAATCAACACAAGGGTTTCCATTGTTGGATTAAGCACAATGTTCCCCATACTTGGAATCAACACAAGGTTCCCCGTTCTTGGAATCAGCACAAGGTTCCCTGTTCTTGGAATCAGCACAAGGTTTCTTGCTCTTGGAATCAACGCCACTTTTATCCTACATGTACATGAAGAATACAGTACCATCCATATACACGTAACATAACAATATCCCAACACCATACATACATGTACACGTATATATCAGTATACATGTACTCTTATATGGCAATACATCAAAAACTTCTCTATCACGACGTTTTTGATTAGATTTTCGATTGAGTTCAGGACCAGTTTTACACGTAACCAGATCACTTGGGGTTTGCATGACATAATGGATTAGCCCCGCCTCCTTAATTATAAGCAGGGGGGGGGCCCTATTGACAGAATTTTGTTGGATTCTTTGTTTCGTGTTGATTCATTGCTCATAGAATAGCTACTAAAGAACACAAGAAGAGAATCATAAATATGCTCTCAAAATATTTTTGTTATGCATGCCTGCTGAGAATGGGCTGAGTGGGTGCTCTAGGGGTAACTGGCATATTTTTTTGACATGGGGTTCTACTCTTGACCAGGAGTATTGATCTATAGCAACTGTTTTAACCCTGGCAGCACAGGAGCGTTCAATATTTCCTAGCTTGTTCACGATCGCTGAAGCTTTTACTTGTGGTATTTGTTTCTTGATAATACACCTGGAGGAATTCCAAAGTTAAACATGTAATGTTCTTTTGAACATTAATATCCCAGTATAATCATTTGTCCATTCGTGTTTACACAAAAATCTGCAGCTGTGTGGCCTGGGGTGTCATATTGTTAATTGTGTGTAGCCAGGCAACACATAATTAAGACACATGTGTGATGACATAATTGCGAGTGATGCATACAGCTGCTAGGCGACAGATGATGGATTTCCAACGAGAGGAATCGAACAATTCTTACTACATATTATTTGTATGAAAAGGCATGCCAAGAAATAAAATACTACAAACGTCGTCTTCACATCACAGTGACATTCCTGTAGTGGGTTAAGCGTGATGAAAAAAAGAACAAAAATTCATTATAAGTGGCAGAATTTTGGATCCACACCAATAAGCAAATCATGTACCACTTGATGTGAGAGACAGAGACTATATCATTGGCACGAATGGAGCAACATGTAGTTTATTGTTCATAACAGATGACTGACATAAAAATCAGTGATCGAATGGCACAAATCAACTTCAGAGTGCAGGTACAGCAATACGCCGGCTAATTAAATTCCAAAGTTAAACATGTAATGTTTATTTGAACATTAATATCCCAATATACACATCCTTATAGGTCACGCTGTCACATCACTGGTACATGTATATCAGTACCGTATTATCAGTCCGTTTAGGTTTTTTTTTTAAGTTCGTCGACGCTTTGCATGATATTGTTTAGGTTCATTTTTCAGTGATTAAGTCATACCATACCACTGGCTTCCAGACCCTCACCACACCTGTCCTTCTTGCATATGGAGGGCGGAGCTGGCAACTGAGGAATGTATCCTTCAGTGGGGGTGTGGTATTATGGATTAGTTTCTAGTACATGTCCACACTAGTTTGCCTATAGTGAGCAATGATGGCTCATATTGGTACATATACAGACTTTGGATACTAGTGTTATGTCGCCTTGTGTCTCCTCCCCTCTCCCAAATATCTGTGTGTGTGTGGTAGTGACTAGTGTGTAAACATGTCATGTTTATCAAAACACTGGGGGGGTGTCTTTGACATGGCTCTTCAGATGTCCCCCTTACACCTATCCTTGAAGGCTTTGTTGTTCTGGAGAAAAATCCGTAAAGAGTTAGAACTAATTTTATTCATTATGACATCACGTGCACACAGTTGTGGTTATGTAGCTATTATGATTTATAATTGTTATGTTGTACACAAGTCAAAATTTACACTGGCATGAGATCGCAGCTATGTTATTCAATTTAATGCCCGCCTCCACATAAGCACACACCTCCACCTCCACACATAAGTAAAAGCTTATGGTGAAGAACTAAGCCACATCTATGGTCTGAGGTGAAATGTCGTTGAGAAACAAGCTAGCGAAAAGGCCTCACTACTGTGGACCTCTACAATCTCCATCAAACAGAACACATATGTACAAATAAATGAACACACAAAACACTTACACAGCTACCTAACTGAAATAAGTTTCAATGGCATCAGCCTGTGTAGCCAACTGGCTCTGTCTAAGAACACCAACTAGTGTCCTCCATGTTGTGGGTTTCCTACCTCCAATCCACCTCTGGAAGATGGCACGTGTGATCTCTTCAACTTTGTGATGATTCTCTTCTTTGAGTGCTTCCACCAACACTCCATTATCATCCTCCAGCAAGAATATCCCCAGGGTGGGGTACCTGGTACCAACACTTTGGATCATGTTCAGGTGACCAACAGATACGGACATCAGCTCCCTGATGGAAGGTGTGGCTGATGGAGGGAAGGATAGAGAATTAAAGGATTTGAAACATAGTACCATACATATAGAATCATGTACCCTGATCAGGTATACAACAATGGGTACAATACAACACATGCACATTGGGTATTGGATACACAAGGGAAGGAAGGAACCATCTTACCATCTAGTCTTGTTCGTGAGGGGCCAACTATGTGGTGAATCACAGCTGCTGCCCTGTCCATGAGGTGTGGTAATGATGGTTCACTGTCCAGGGACATAGGAGCTGCACAGAGATGGAACAGATGGTGGTCAAATGGTACTACCACACACATCACCGACCACCGACCTGTTGTACTGGGCTTTTGGTCCTCCAAAACTGTTTGTGCACCAAACCACATCAGCTGGTCCTCACTCAGGTCACCATTCTGGTCATCTTTAATGGTACACTTCCACTTGTATGCTGACATTGAACACACCACTACAGCTACATGAGGAGGGTCTGAGGTACAACGGGCTCCGGCACACATGAAGGCATCTTTAAACTGGACATTATGGTACTTGAGCACACTACAGGCACTCTTGATCTCACTGTGGACAAGACCTCTTATCTCCCTACACACCTCACTTGAAGCCTCATCAACATGCACTCCTATATACGAGAACATGTCAACAAGGGTCACAATTTCTGTGGAGTCCTTATGTACTAATCTGATGCAGTTGCGATACAGACACAACGGCTTGCCCCTATCCATGCACACCTTCCAAGAAGATGAAAGTAGAAGGGCCACAAGACAACAAAACAGACCACTAGGAATATAGCCATGGATGAACCTCATCATCAGGGAGGCACCTCTTTCAAGGTACTTGGACACTTGACTGGAGTCCAGGTGGGGCAGCAGAGCAGGCATCAAGTACTCGCCATCTCTGATCATAGCTATGGCACCACGACTCATCAGCAACTTAACCAGATCTTGTGGCGTGAACAGACCCTCATTGTAGTGCTTTGGAAACTTCCTCAGTAGCTCCACTGACAACAGGCCATGGTCCCTGAACATGACCAGGTCACCTGTAACTGCCACACCCTCGTCTGGATTATCTGTCAGCTTGTAGTGGTACTGCACTAGTTCAGTCACCTTGGTGAGGACTACCTGGGGGTCACAGAACACTGTCTGGGGAAGAACCTCGGGGTAATATAAGAACACATTGTGCTTGACAAGATGGTGCAAGGCAGCAGAGAATGCATCTCCTTCAATGTGAAATCTTTTAGCAGACACCTGACACTCTACAAGACTCAAGACACCATCATGGGAAGACCTTTGGAGAACAACCTCCAGCCCAAACCATGCTATAGGCATTTTTATTAACTGCTGGGGTGACTTGGATACGATCTGCTTCTTAAGTACCTGGGCAACATGTCTGTCCACATCTTCAGGGGAAAGGCCATTCACAGCAAATATCAGCTCTTTCATTCCTTCGCCACAATACAGCACAGTAGAGTGGGTAGAATCCAGTAATGCCCCCAAGCTGTTTGTTCTTCTCTTCTATTGATTCCATCCAAAACCTCCAACGTAAGGCATCTCTATGCGTTCCAACAATAATGATCAGAGGATGAGCATCCTGTGAGCGAATTGCTCCAAGACAGTGTTGAAGGATCTGTTTATGAGAAAGAGATGATCGATATGGTTTACCAACAGGCTTGCCATCTGCTCCATAGTACTCAATGGTGGGGTGATGCGATAGCTCTTCTGACAGCTTCAGTACAAATATTGTTACCATGGGATCTTGAATGAACAATGGAAGGATGTCATGGTATTGCAGCTGACCACCACTGTCAATGAACTGGATTCACTTCACACCAAACAACTTCTTGTTATCTACAGAGGGAGATTTAGGGTTAATACAAGCAAATAACAAGGCCTGCTGCTCTTACCTGAGGATTGGTTGATGTGATGAACCAGCTCATCCTCTACATCTGCAGTCCTGCTCTGTTCAGGCTGGGTGGTGTCCTTGGTGATGTTCACACCAGCAGGGGTGGGACCAACAGCTCCATCACTAGGTACATAGGAAGGGTCTATGGCCATCTTTGGGAGAGCGCTCACCATATCAGCCAATGATGGTGCCATGGATACACCACCTTTGATGGTTCCTCCAATAACACTCATCAGTGCCTGGTCATCTTCAACCACAAACCAGTCATCCTCCTCCTGTCCACCCACACCAGCCAGTGTGAAGGAGATGGCTCTAACAGGATTGTCAGCCAGTCCTGTACTGACACGTTGCTTTGGATGGTCCTTTTTGAGAAGGAGGTGTTTGAGGTGAGTCTTGCCAACACCAGCAGCTCCAAGGATGAGACACTTGGTCACTGAAGTTTCCACATATCCCTTGGTCATGGCCTCCTCATAGAGCCTCCTGAATGGAGGTATCAAATCACATACGTAAAAGGTATAAAGCTAGCCATAGCCACAATCCACACAGAATAAGATGTTGCACTAATACTTGTTAGAAAAAATACTCTTGCATCATTCAACAAAGGTATCCCACCATACTTGGCCAAATGTGAGGGATGGGTATTTTGACCCTTTATAGACATATTTTGGTCAATCGTGAGGGGACTCTGGCCCCTCCCCTCATAGCCAACAGATTGTAGGGTTCTATGATGTTGGTATGCTGATGCGATGTCAGGGCCTTCTGTCAGGTCGTTGAGGTGTGCTGGAAGATGTGTACACATGCAGTGTGTCAGTGGTCCCTGCTCAGATGTGTACACATGCAGTGTGTTAGTGGTCCCTGCTCAGATGTGTACACATGCAGTGTGTTAGTGGTCCCTGCTCAGATGTGTACACATGCAGTGTGTTAGTGGTCCCTGCTCACATGTGTACACATGCAGTGTGGTAGTGGTCCCTGCTCAGATGTGTACACATGCAGTGTGGTAGTGGTCCCTGGGTACACATGCAGAGATATTAGTTGTCACATGTATAGAATGTGCATGCATGTGTATGTACGACACAACCACATTTAATGTACTAATCAGTACACCAGGGGCCCCTCAATATGCCAGGGGGGGGGGGGGGGGGGGGGGGGGGGTTCTCAAAGTAACCATGCTTCATAGGATGCTCCCCAAAAACCAAGCACTTAAACCACAAAGAGAGCTCTAGATAATGGATGGTCAAGACCCCTCCCTCCCCACACACAAGGTGAGTTTAGTGAGGTGTCCTTAGCACACATTGATGCACCACTATGGTCAGGTACCTCTACATAAGGGTGTGTTACCCTCACCCTGGTGTGACCTTTCTGAGAGGGTGGGAACCCACACACCATGTATAGTAAAGATCACCACCATCAACACCCCCACAGGTATACATGACCACCATCAACACCCCCACAGGTACACATGACCACCATCAACACCCCCACAGGTACACATGACCACCATCAACACCCCCACAGGTACACATGACCACCATTAACACCCCCACAGGTACACATGACCACCATCAACACCCCCACAGGTACACATGACCACCATCAACACCCCCACAGGTACACATGACCACTATCAACATCCCCATAGGCACACTCCAACCATTCACACACCTGTCATTTGTGTTCAAAGTACTAGGGAAGACCATAGCCAGACCTGAAAATAGTTGTACATGTAGTACTGACCATAACACTTGTATGGCTTACCTTCCACAGTGACCCTCAAGACCCTCTTACTGTACCCATCTACCACCAACAGCCTTCCTCCTGACAGCAGTAGAGTGTCTACATAGGAACACTCAAATGGCATGTCTCCAAGATGCTGCCACTCCTGATCAACAGGGTGGAGGGCATAAATGGCAGAAGTCTTCTTTGAATTTGGAGAGTCCTTCTCTTGTCCTCCAATGGCAAGGAGCACACTATCAACCACACATACAGCTGTATGGCAGTATGGTACATCTGGTAGCTCTCTCCAGGTAGATTGCTGTGTGTCTTCTTGTGACTGTACAGCAAACTGTGTGTGTATGTGTATGTGTGTGTATGTGTTGTGTGTGTATGTGTGTGTATGTGTGTGTATGTGTGTATGTGTGTGTATGTGTGTGCATGTATATGTGTGTGTATGTGTGTGTATGTGTGTGTGTGTGTGTGTGTGTGTGTTGCGAATGATGTACAAGAAGTCATGTGAATGTGTGCACCACTGGGTACACATAGTGTGTATGTGTGGACATCATTGGTGTGTGCCCATGTGTGAAGCACACACCACTCAACTACACAGCTCTAACATCAGCGTGCATGGTGTGCACACGATGGAGATGCTTGTGCATGTGTGTGTCTCCACCAGTTGAGCTACTACAGCGAGGACCACGCTGAGCGCAGGAAGCGTCCACGCGATAGGTGCGTGGTGTGTGTGTGTCCCATGGGTCAACTACACACACGCTAAACAAAAGGACAGAGATGCTACACAATGCTCAGTGGCTCACCAGGTCATTGATGTTGGCACACCACACAGCTCTGGCCATGCGGGCACCTCCCATCACAAAGACCAGGTCTCCATGGACCACTGCTGACATGCTGTTACATGGCTTAGGTAGTGATGGTCCAAAGTGCCAGGTCTGTGTCTTCCCATCAAAGACTTGAACAGCAGCCAACCTGCCCCCATCACCCCACCCTCCCATCACCACCAGACCACCTCCACCAACACTAACTACACAGGACCCCACACACCCTACCAACATGTCTGACATGAAGGACCTCCTCCCTCCTTTCCACACCATCACCTTCTTACTACACACCATCCTTCACACCTCCTGCAACCACTAACCTCCCACGACACACTCCTAGTGTGGCCCCATACTCAATATCATCAGTCCATCTCTTCCACTTATCCTTATCATCTAAACTGTACACTCTTACTCCTCCCCACACAACCCTACCCTCCACCTCCACTACACCACCACCATACATTCCTCGACCACCTCGCTCTGTAACATTTTCACAAGTTTCGAAATGAAACATTTTTATGTTCTGAAGAAAGGAAATTATTAATAGTTAATTCACAGATAGCACCACCTTCGCTTGGGGACCTAGCTAGCTCGTACGCACAACAGGTCCACACCACACACACTTCACGCTTCTCTTTACTATATCACACACTACCAACGGCTACCTGCTTCATGGCCACAGGTCAACGGGGACATCCCAAACAGAGCATTTTGACCACTACACTATAGGCCATCTTGGCTACCTCGCACCACGAGGCTCTCTAGCAGCTGTAGCTATGCCTAATGGCGAGGCTGGCTACCTCAGACTAATGGAAAGTGATATTTTTGCTAACGGTGAGACTATAAATGGCTACACTATCCTTGGCTGTGCGGTATAACGTCGGCGTTTGATTGCAGATCGTATGTACTCCTTCGCATACACCTAAAAACGTTGCTTATTACTTCACTAGGTGCAGAAAGAAGGTGTAGACCTGTTGGCTTCTCTATATAAGCATTTACAGCTAGGCCTATAACAGACACTCCAAGTCTCACGCATTAAGCGTGACTCTCACGCATAAGAGCCTAATCTCACGTTCACGCATAGCTGATTATATCTCGCGCATTCGCCGTGATTGCTAAACAAAATTAGTTTTTATAAAGTAATCGCGAGCGGAGGTGGTGCGGTATCTACATGAATGGACGTGTAAACTAGATTAAGTCTAGTTAGTGCTAGTAGTACTAACTACTGAAAAAAGAAAACTGAAAGATGATTTGCTGAAAAGTGCAAGATTCACCAAGTTTCAGGAGAGGGAAAATGCTTCATTCTCTCAAATACAATACTTTGTGAAGAGGTTAGTGCATGTGTATTACTTTGCATACATGTACATTAATGCAAAGTAAAATTTGTATTCTTTCAGGTTTTATGTTCTTTTGCCATATAATTCCCCAAAAGAAATGGATAACCTTTCTGAAGAGTTCACACAATATCAACTTCTGGACGATTCAATAATCCCAAGAGATATTTGGGATAGAAGTACAGTTATGGATGATGAAAAGCAGGCCTACCATAGAATGGATGTGTTATGGCACTATTTGTCATCACTGAAATATCCTAATAATTCCTTAAGGTTTCCAGGGCTCACAAATGTTGGTAAGGTGGTTTTAACAATACCACAGTCTAATGCAGAAGAAGAGAGACTCTTCTCCATGGTTCGCAAGAACAAAACTGCATTCAGACCTAACTTAGATCCTGCAGGAATACTATCCAGTATTCTATCAATCAAGCTCGCTACAAAGGAGCCAGCACATTGCTTTGAACCATCTAGCGAAGTGTTGAAGAATGCGACATGGGAATTCAATAAAGCGCATTCACGGAAATAGACTTATAATTATGTTATTTTTGCTATATAATTCGTGTGTAGTGTTGTACTTAATCGTGTAACGTACTGTACCACGTAAAGTTTGGCTAAACGTCTACCGCGAGATAGTAACACAGCCGGAAAATTCCATTAAATGATGTAAATACTTGCAATTGCAAAATCTCACGCCTAGAGTTACTAATCTCACGCATAACAATCCACTGCCTCACGCTTACAAAAAAAAAACCCTTGGAGTAGACGTCTGCTATAACATTGACACGCGCACTGCCCTCCCACACAGCTGTAGTCTCGTTCCCTGACCCACACTCGCAGCTGCGGATAGATTACATCACCGCTACGCGAGAAATGGTCTACATGTAAAGCGTACAATCGAATCAGATTACAGAGCACTCATGTCGTCACAATCAGGGGTGCAATATGTTAATAAATAGCATGGTTATCGAAACGGTAGAGGCAACGGTACTGTGTATTTTGCTTACCAAAGGTCCTAAGCGAAACGAACCAAAGGAGGGAGTAAAAAAGGCTGAGCTACGCCGCCATACATGTACTTTCAACAAACTACAAACTGTTTGTAAGCGCGCGCATGACCCACGTTAAACGAAGGTCGTTACGTGCTGCTGCCTGGATGTTGGCTTCCCTCACTGCCACGTTTATGGCGGCGAAGCTCCGCCCTTTTACTCCCTCTAGCTCTAGCTCTATTCATTTTGTTGCCATTTAATTAACTAGCACCTACACCCATTACGTCACTACTGGCGCGAAAGTGCCTTCATCCTTTTGTTGGGCTGTTTCCCGGACCCATTTCTCGCGTAGCGGTGCTGTCATCCATCCGCAGCTGCGAGTGTGGGTCTGGGTACGAGACTAGGGTAGCTGCGGGGGCCTCCTACACAGTGGCGAGGTGGCTTGTCTGTCACTGGGGGGGGGGGGGGGGGGGGGGGGCAAATACACAGACTGCCGCCCCCCCTCTCCCCCACGCACACACACACACAAACACACATGGTGCCTTTCTGTCATAATTTCTTATCTCGTTACAGGGGCGGATGCAGGATTTGGGCGAGGGGGTTGGTTCCACACGAATAACTGACGAAAGGGAGGGGCGCGCGCGAAGTGCGCGAAATTTTTTGTGATGCGCGTTCTAATTTTCCACAGATTGTATTGGAAACTACATGTAAGGCAATCAAAACCAATAAATAGTGCCCTCTGTTCGAGCAGCACGATAACAATAACCATAGATATTAAAATACTTTTATATCTATGCAATAACTTTAGAGCAATGTAATCTACGTAACCGTACTATTACGTAACAAATGCTATAAATATGCATGTATATCACGTGGGGTGAAATCCCGCCTTCTTTCCCCCGATCGATCGCTATTGATGAACTTGTCCCCCGCATTATGACTCTATACTTACATAAATAATCATCTTAAGTAAACACATTTCGTGTAATTTGTTTGGCGGCTGGTGCGCCCCTATCGTCATTTTGGCGCCCCCTTTTTAAGGCCCGCTGGGGGGGGGGGGGGGGGGGGGGGGGGGGGCAATTGCCCCCCCTGCCCCCCCCGGCCACCTCGCCACTGCTCCTACACCACAAGTCAACAAGTCAACACAACCAACAACTGCTCTCCTATCACTACCCACAACAAAACAGTCGTCTTTCTCTTTCTTGCTCTTTTTCCAGTACACAACCAAAAGGCGCTTCGTACCAGGTTTTATTGTTTAGCTACAGGCACAAACAGCACATGACAGAAACCCAGAGACACTCACCTCACAATTTCCGCAGACAAATACAAACAAAGGTCTATAACACTCTACATGTACACAGTTTCTTCCTAACAACGATACTAAACGACAACAATTGTCAACTGCTCACAATGAACAGACGTCAACGCCCTTCCATTTACGGAATCTGCGCATGCGCAACATACATCCATCTGTGTTCATATCGGGGGCGGATGAAGACTGTGGAGGAACGCAAGCATCACACTAAGTAGAAGACACCTCCAGCCAGGCTCCAGCTTTGAGTATTTAATTAGTTTTTTACTCCTGCGCTGTTCCTCACAAGGTTCAATGCAATAGATCAGTCTAGCTGTGGCAGAACTCAGCAGAAGCCGAAGTTCCGTCAGCATGTCATTTACTGCATTCTTTGTGTGCACATCTTTCTATTTTTTGTGCAATAATTATATAGCAAAATAACAATGGGTGAAACTGACAAGCTTAAGATACCCAGTATTATATAGATTATAATAAACTTGAATGACTATACGAGCGTTGCCATTGTATAGCGGATATATCAATCAGGAAAGACACACACAGTACAAATAGAATATGATTAAATACTACGAGTTCTACCACCCGCGCATGTGCACACCACGCCCTAATTACTAATGCGCATGTGCGCTACACTATTCCCTCCTCTCTCTCTGCATGAAAGTTCGTCATGTCTCATAGATGTTATGTCCATAACGATCCGGCTTGCTCCTGTGTCGAACTGGTCTCGTTCTTTCAGACTGGATTACTGGAGGTGGTTCAACTACTGGAAGTGGTTCGGCTACTGGAGGTGGTTCAGCTACTGGAAGTGGTTCAGCTACATGTACTGGAGGTGGTTCATGATCAGCTACTGGAAGTAGTTCGCCCACTGGATGTGTTTCAGGTACGGGAGCTCGTATTTCCACCTCCACCCACAGTGCCAAATCAAAATTATCCACAGGGTGTATTCACCCGGTGTACACGTGTTTTATTGTAGTGGAGGATACGCGGTATATACTTCGAATACATAACGAGCGTATCTACTCTGGTACTCTTGTTATACACAATAGCTGTATACAACGCATGATACACATCGTGTATAACGTGAGTTTACATTGTGCATACGCTTGTTATACACAACGATTGTATAACGCTGGAGACATTAACGGAAAACGAGTGTACGCATACAGGTGTGAATATGCGATGATCACTATGAAATCACGCGGATCGATCACGCGGATGGCAGCTGGCAACTTCCATTCATTTACAGCGGTCTTCAAAGAAGCAAAGATTTATAATATCAGTATCGATTCGCTGGACTGCTGCTAGTGCAATGGACTCATCGAAGTTTTTGTACTTGTGTGGGTCGCTATACTGATACCGTATATTGATAGGCCGGTAAGTAAGATAACTATTGTATATTGACCGTTGTATTTCGTGCTTTGTAGCGTGGAAAACGCGCTATAGAGCTTATACCCGATATATGCACAGGTAAGACAAAGGTTTGGATCCTTTATCGTTAACATGCAGGCTGTTTCATCGATCAGGCATGTGCATGCGCGATTTAATACATCAGTGTGTATTTGCAGGACGAAATCGTAAGTCATTGATCAACCTATACCCACATGCTGCAGAAGGTTTAAACAGTAAACGGTAAGTCGCTTACAGAGTAAAGTTAAACAACCTGCCCCATGCAGCAGCATTCACAATCCGCTCTCAGAAATTAAAGAGGACGAACAAAACAGCAAATCAACATGGTATGTCAAGATTTAGTTGTATAGGCAGCTACGTTAATATCTTCTCTCATCTAGCATCTCTGGCTGGGGAGCATACATGAACAACACAAGAGGCGAAGGCGAACATGCAGGAAGCGAGAAGCCACGCGGGCAAAAAGAGAAAAAGAGGAGCACAGAAAGAAAAAGAAAAGGGGGGGGGGGGGGGGGGGGGGGGGAAGAAGACACATTTGGATGCAGCCACTTCGACTGAACTGGAAAAGACCGAGAACTTACATCTGTTATACCTGCTTTCATCTGTACTGTATTCATTTTGATATCACACAAGATAACTTGAGATATTAATAATGGTTATGGGTCAATATGCGATGATAAACGGAAGGCATGCATTAAAAACTGTGCTCAAGCATTACGGAGTTATACTGGTTGATTATACCAGAGATAATATATCAAAAAAAGGCTTGTTATACACCCGTTATACGCGCGTTTACTCATGTTATCCTCGCGTCATACGCGGTTGTATACATAGTGCTATCCACCAAAATTACACCCGATCGGATGTAAGTCTCCTTCCACACGTTATACACCGGTGTAAGCAGCATGTTAAGATTCACGTAAAACGCGTGTATACAAGCAATATACACGCATTATACATAGCTGGAAAACGACTTTTTGGCACTGTGACCTCATCCCGCAGCTGATCTTCTCCAACGTCACCGTTGCTATGCAACAAGCCCCTTGCTACTGCTGGTACCCCCGTGTTGTCGTCCTTGGCTGGTGCAACATTCTCCTCTGATGCCAGAACCGTACATGGCTTAATCCGATCAAAATGTACCACCGTACGCTTCCTCGGAGAATCCCTGTGTTGAATGAGAAAGAGCGCATCACCAAGAGACCGGACCACTGTATAAGGACCCTGCCAATAACGGTGCAACTTTGGCGACTTGCCCCTCGGAACCGCTGGACAATGAAGCCACACCAATTCACCAGCTTTGTATGGATCTCCATGAATGGATTTGTTATACAAAGTCTTTTGACGAACGTGCTGAATCCCCATGTGATCCCGCACCCACTTTCCAGTCTCGCTCTCAGGTCCAGTGCATACTGATTAACCTGTTGTGGGATGGAATTAGGAGGAAGACCAAACATTACATCAGCGGGAAGACGAGCTTCCCTCCCAAACATCAAGTAAAATGGGGTGCACCCAGTCGACTCTTGCATGCTGGTCCTATAGGCCACCATCAGCAGAGGAACATGGAGATCCCAATCGCGCTCGTTCTCAGCAGCTGCAATACTAAGCATGTTAAGCTAGGTATGGTTAAACCTCTCAATTAAACCATCGGACTGAGGATGGTATGGACTAGTTCTTGTTTTCTGCACTCCCAACAACTGGCAAGTCTCTTTCATCAACAAAGATTCAAAATTACGGCCTTGATCCGTGTGCAAAATATCTGGAACCCCAAAACGAGCAATAAACTGATTCACGAACAATTCAGCCACAGTCTCCGCTTCCATATTGGGCTTAGGATAGGCCTCGACCCATTTAGTAAAGTACTGAGTCACCTACCACCAACACGTACTTGTTCTCTCTAGCCATCACAGGTAGGGGTCCCAATATATCCATTGCGACTCTCTGCATTGGAGTTCCCACCAGGCCCGACTGCATGGGTGCCCGTCTTCTCCTTGTCGGTGATTTACGGGAGGCACATTTCCAATTTTCAACATCATGTCGTTGACCAGGCCAGTAAAACCGAGAACGAATATTTTCCATGGTCTTTCGAAATCCAAAGTGACCCCCAGTGAGCGTATCAGGAAATTCCTTCAAAACAGTCTGAATAGAAGTCTTTGGTATCACGAGCTGTAAATGAGGATTGACCCCCTTTCCTGGCACATCCTCCCAACGCCGATACAGAACGCCCCCATCCAGCACCAGGTGATCTTTCTGAGACCAAAGGGTCTGCACCCAGTTACTTTCATGCCTTGGGAAAACAGAAGGGAACATGTTACGTTGTAACCACAGTATCACCTGCCGCAAATCAGGGTCTTCGTCCTGTAGCCGTTTTGGGTCATCAACCGACAGGAAACAAACGGTTCCTTCCTGCCAGAGTGCCGTACTGTCGACAGAATCACCCTCTTTCAGATCCGGTAGACCAGGGGGCGTAGCTGGATTCGGTAGACCCGGGGGAGGGGCTGACGTCTGCAAACCGCATTGTTTACAGGGAAGCCTGGACAGTGCATCAGCGTTACAGTGCTGTAACCCAGGTCGATGTTCAAGAGCCACCTGTCCCTGCGGTTCTTTAAAGTTTCGCAACCACTGCAATGAATTGTGATCTGTGTGAACAACAAAACAACGGCCCCAGAGATATGGTCTATAGCAGCGAATAGCCCACACCAGTGCAAGCATCTCTCGTCTAGTTGCACAGTATTGGCGCTCGGCCTTTGTAAGGATTCGACTCGCATAGGCGATGACACGATCACCTTCCTGGGACAGGACTGCGCCAATTCCGTGTTGGCTGGCGTCTGTATCCACCACGAAGACTTTAGGAGGCAAATCCCAAAAATTTGCGCAAACTCTCCCGGTCATTGGGCACTGGCCAACTACGGACGCAGCTTGTCTTTTCGGGATCTAATTCCACCCCCTTCTCTGACACAATATGCCCCAAATATAGTACACTCTTCCGCAATAACTGACACTTGCTTGGCTTGATTTTAAGTCCAGCGTCCTTCAATCTCTGGAGTACATCTCTCAGACGCTGGAGGTGCTCGTCCACTGTCTGGCTAAAAATAATTATGTCATCCAGATAAACCAAACAAGCGCTCCAAGTGAACACAAACCCGACAATACCAAGCTCATGAGCCTCTGAAAAGTACTGGGAGCATTCGTTAAGGCATCACTCGGAACTGGTGAAGCCCGAACGGTATGGTGAACGAAGTCTTCTCTTTATCAGCAGGATCCATCTCAACCTGCCAATAGCCACAAGCCAAGTCAAGGGTAGAAAATCATTTTGCTCCCGCCAAACTGTCCAGCGCATCGTCTATAGACCTTATTCGACCGCAATATGAATATATAAATGTCACGCGCTTGTAGCAATATTGACCAATTAAGTCACGTGACATCGACGAGAGAAATTCGTTTGTGCGACAGTTTTTGTTGTGTATTTTTTTGCTATGCCTCTATGTCATAAAAATGGTTGTAACCATTACAAAATTCCCAGTAGTCGATGTTGTTTGACTTTTGAACTCTGTTACGCGGGAAAAATTATTATAAATGGCGCACAAAGGCTTTGTGTAAGGCTACGTTGCTTCGTGTACACATTAGAGGTACTGTGTTACTGAATTTGTACGTAGCGCACCATTACGCACTGGGGGATGTGTTTTTGCTGAATGGCCTGTAAGAACTTAGTGACTTGTCGTTCAAACACTTAGTTTAATATAGTATGGTTTGTGTAAGGCTAGCTTCATTCCTTTAGACATGTATGTTTTTTAAATTCGCTCGGTGTATTCTAAGACGGTTTCTGCACTGGGAGATTATGTTTTGAACCCTTCGTATACCCGTCTTCGTATGTCATGAACTGGCAAAGCGTTGCATTTATTATGTTCATGTTAATTTGTTAATTAATTGCAGATCAGTTCCGAGTATGCCAAAAGTAAAAAAGAACAGGCGCCGTTTATATGACCAACGAAAGAATATGCATCGGTGCAAAAGTTATTCCCTGGATCCAGTAGATGCAAATGAAGGTAACCCTGTAGATGTGAATGAAGGTGACATGGTACATGTCAGTGAAGGCGATCCAGTAGATGTCAGTGAAGGTAACCTAGTACATGTGAATGAAGGTGATCCAGTAGATGTGAGTGAAGGTGGCCCAGTAGATGTGTATGAAGGTGACACAGTAGATGTGAATGAATGTGATATAACTGGTGACAGCAATGTCAGTGAACATGTTGATGTCTCCACAATGACTGATGAATTAAACCACTGTGCATTGTTTTTGCTTCAGTTGCTACCCAAACGGATTTAGCCATTGAAGGAAGAAGGATGTTACAAGGTGTGCTACTTTTGATGAAAGTGCATACAAGGCATCACATTCCACTTAATTACAACATTGTAGTATCAGTTGCCACACTAGCCATTGAAGAAAGTGTGAAGTTTGAAGGTAAGCCACTTCTCTTATAGGGTGATAGAACATGCAGATTCATGCAGTGCATGCCCTCAGTGAATACAGACCTTATAAGTTGGCTGGTTATCATACATGCATGCATGTAGTTGCCACACAAACAGAGTTACCTACTGAAGGAAGTGTTATCTGCAATACGTCAGTGACTGACTAGATCACTTATATTGAAATCGACAGTCTGGGCAATACCATTTTCCTTTAGGGATTTTTTCTATTTCTAAACAGGATAAGTGGAACCATTGAATTGGGCACTGTACATTGTTGCATCCAATTAAATCGTCTTCGTGATCTACTTTACAATAACACCATTCTGTTGCATTTGATGAGGTAGTACAGTTGTTGGTACTCGCAGTAATTGATTTACTCTTAGTGAACCATTTCCCAATCAATTCAGGCAGTATTAATAGACAAAAAAATGTTGTTATCTTGCCAATGATTGAGGTTATAAAGCAGCCAGATGGATAAATGCGTTCAATGTGGATTCCCTTTAGAGTCCACACAACGAAATCTGCATATACAGCCTGGGATATATGCATTTGTGCTTGTACTTGATAGTAATATGGATGTGTTTTGATTAAATGTAGAGCGCCCCCATCATCAACTTCTAAACAATCAATGCTATCTGTGGCTTCTTCAAGGGAAAGCTGTCTAGCATTATAGGGACATTTGACTTCTAGTACTCCATTTCCACAACAATTACATGAAATGACACCATCAGGTGACGCTCCAAGATGCAGGTAGCTAGTGTGTATTAGCAACCCACTTTTCATTAACTGAAAGTTTTGGTGTTGCGTAGAAACACATTCCGTGTACTTCAATCTTGCACAATTTTCATGGTCCACACCCCATCTATATGATGTCAAAAGAATATTAATCATTGCATCAATGCTGAAAATATGTAACATATAAAATTACAGAAAACACTCAATGTGCACATACCAACCTTGTTGCATTACTATGAAATTTGATAGTGTCTGGTTATTATTAATGTGATGGATGCAGGGTTAGATGGATCTGACACTGATACTTGCTTGAAAATGGAAGCTGTAACTCTTCCAGCTCTATACTTGTTCCATAGTTTGGACTTACTCTGCTCTCTTGTCTTCATCTCCAGATTTTGTGCCTGCTCGGACGTAACACAGAGGGAGTTGAAGACTGTATCACACTGCTCAATGACGTCACTGAATGGTAGATCCATTTTTTCTGCACTGAAGTACGAAGACATCAATGGTGGCAAAGTAGACAAACGAATTGTTGGGACAAATGTACCAGAATAGCCAGGAACAACAGACAATATACAAGCATTTGGATTTGCACTTTGTAGCTGACTGTACAACCTATCCAATTCCAACGATGTGGGAGGTGATGCAATCTTTGCAGGATTTTTTGCCCATGGTGAATCACATGCCAGTGGACTTCTAAAATTGACATCTTCAACTTGAACATAAGGGGCCTGCATGTATTCATTACATAAAAATTGTACACCATTTAAATGAAGGATGCAAATGACTTACACACATGCACACACACAAACACTGAAACACACATGCACACATGCACACACACACTGCACATATGCATGCACGCGCTTAACCTGTGCATTGTGTGATGGTTGAAGCCAGCTGCATTTCACAGAAGTGCAGGCAGTCTCCTTGGTAAGGTTAGCCTTTGCCATCACAGCATAGAGCAAAGCTGCATGCCACATGGGAACAGGCTTCCCCAGCACCAGCCATACAGTTGCAATGAGCACATATAACAGTGCCATCGTACTGAACGCCTATCCATGGCTTTAAGGGAGGAGAGGTCATCTTCTGGCTATGCTTTACCTACAATGTGAATGCATCTGATACTACAAGTAACAATTAATGCACATGCATATATAACGTGTACCATAGCAGAAAGAAGACACGTTTGTGGCGTTGTGTTTAGCAATTCAACTTCGCTTACATATCCCGCAGTGAAATACATGCATCTGTACTTTTGTATGCTTTTAATTCATCTTTTGTGTACGGAGAAGGAGTATGAATGAAATACACACAAATGTCGGGAAACGACACGTCAGTTCAACGAGAGGGGTTGTAGTCCCAAGCATCTTTTGGAGTCATGTACGGATCTGTTGTTATGCCTAGCATACCAAGTTTCTCATTATAGCGTGACTTCCCGACTGCATCAAGCTGCTTAAAAGCATCCGATTGTTCAGCCATGCTCAATAACGGCGACGCCTTTCTCAATAAACAATCAATCATGTCACATGCAAGTCACGCAATAATTTATTCATAATTGCGGTCGAATAAGGTCTATTCTTGGAAGAGGGTTACGTCCTTTTTAGTGACATCATTTACGTGACGAAAATCAACACAGAATCGAAACGAACCGTCCTTCTTTCTAGCCAACACAATAGGAGACGCCCATGCACCCTCAGAGGGTTCTATGATTCCTTGCTGCAGCATCCCGTCGATCATGTCCTTCACTACGCCGCGCTGATGAAAGGGCAACCTGCAACTCTGCTGCCGGATAGGCAAGGTATTACCCGTGTCAATTTTATGACGTAACATACTTGTACGACCCAAGTCCCATCCCCAACGGAGATTACATCACCCACTGTGTGTAACAAAGATCTAAGCCTTAATTTCCCGTTCACCCTTAGTCAAACCTTGTACATCAGAAAGGAGCAGTGGCGGATCCAGGGGGGGGGGGGCAACTGGGTTCTGCCCCCCCCCGCCAAATAGAAATTAAATATTCATAGCTAAGGGGCGGTGCCTTACACGATTAATAGTATGTGCGAAAACGGTTAAATGTACGTGCAAAGGCAGCAGTGCCAGCCGGTGCGGAGCCATGCAGTCTAGAACATCGGGCAGGCATACACGTGCTCTGAATTAAAACGTCCGCGACAGCTGGAATTGTAATAATTTGTGTGTTTGAGTGAATTCAAAGGCGCCTATACAAGTCAAATCTTTCAATAGCAGCAGGTAGGCCTATGCAGCAAATCCATACCGTCAAAATTAATATTATAGTTCACTGGTTCTTTTGACGTTGAAGTTATTCTGGACTGACCAGATGGAGCCTCGGAGTCGAAAGCGACCAAGCAAAGAAGGTTTGCCATTGGATGCATGATATTATAATCGTTTGTACACAATGCTGATAATCGAAGTGCACCACCGGCCAACTTTGGTGCCACGTCACGCAGAGATAATAGAGTTTATCTACGTAGAAGAGTTATAACGTTTTTGGAGCAGTTTTTACGTACTTTTGGGGGGGTTTTCAACGCAAAAAGCGTTGGCTTCTGGGGCGGAGCCCCAGACCCCGCTGGGGGAGCTTACAGCGCTCCCCCAGACCCCCTAGCTGGGCGGGAGGGGTGCCCCCCTCCCGCACCCTCCCCGGGGCGGCTCCGCATCCAGCTTTGCCCCACCCCCTGCCACACCCTCACCTGTGCCCCCCCCCGCTCCCAATTCCTGGATCCGCCCCTGAGGAGCACACCAATTGACTTGTCTATGGCATTCTGAGTCCGAGCAACCGGTTGACCATCCCTTGCCGGCTTCACGGCATTAGCCGAATTCTCTTCCTGCAACAAAGATAGCATGCCCACTCTCTCACCAGCATACAGTTGAGAACATCACACTTGGCCTAAAAATTTTTTTCATGTGTTATCTCTTTGATTGTGATTATATCACCAACTGTAAAAGCTGAAGATAAAAAAATTATGCACTTGTATTTAATATATACTTAGCAATGTGAACTTGAAAAATGAAATTATTTATTGATGTATGTTATTAGATAAAAAAATATTTAGTGACACCCCTCCAAAACAACTTCTTCGTTGATTTTCTTTCTGAAAATGGAATGGTTTTCAACAAAATTAGGTTTATAGATACTTCATCACTGTCTTTAGCTTTTCAGTCTTACGCGTCCAACTTTCGATCAATCGTTACAGTTTAAAACACCAAAACGTACCATTTTCGTTATCTTTTTTGTTCGTCAATTTGTGCTCTCCAGCAAGTGCGAAATCGCTCCAAATTTTCAATATATAGCGAGCGATACATTTGATATAGAATCAGCCTCCTTAGGTACTTGTACCATTCAACGCAACATACAAAACAGCTCAAAGTTGAAAGCAGCTTGGCAACGTCGCCATTTTGAGATATTTACTATGAATATAATCAATTAGTTAATAAATTATCGATGCTATTGTGGCTGAGGGCGGTGCAGACGACGTTGTTTTGGACGGTGGGAACGGTTCTTTTCTGCTCACTTTGTCCTGAGCTTGAACTCCAGGTAATACATACGCAAAGCAAGAATCTTTGCATCGGAGTCGGTAAGATCAGGCACAAATTCAGACAAGGCATCCAGTTGATCTGTAGATGCATCTTTTATAGTCAACTTGCTCCTTCTCTTCCTTTTCTCTGCCCGCTGGTCTTTGGTAATCCCGGTTGTGCGATTTTCTCGCGAAGATTTCCATTTCTTCTTAAGTTCTGCCCACGCAGATATAGCTTCCACACTAGCGCGCCTAGAGCTACGCTTGCTACAACATGTACTTGAAGCTTCCTCTGATTGGTTCTGAAAAGAACCGATATCACCGTCCAAAATAACGTCGTCTGCACCGCCCTCAGCCACAATAGCATCGATAATTTATTAACTAATTGATTATTTCATAGTAAATGTCTCAAAATGGCGACGTTGCCAAGCTGCTTTCAACTTTGAGCCGATTTTGTATGTTGCGTTGAACGGTACAAGTACCTAAGGAGGCTGATTCTATATCAAATGTATCGCTCGCTATATATTGAAAATTTGGAGCGATTCCGCACTTGCTGGAGAGCACAAATTGACGAACAAATAAGGTAACGAAAATACCACATTTTGGTGCTTTAAACTGTAACGATTGATCGAAAGTTGGACGAGTAAGACTGAAAAGCTAAAGACAGTGATGAAGTAACTATAAACCTAATTTTGTTGAAAACCATTCCATTTTCAGGAAGAAAATCAACGAAGAAATTGTTTTGGAGGGGTGTCACTAAATAGTTTATTATCTAATAACATATATCAATAAATAATTTCATTTTTCAAGTTCACATTGCTAAGTATATACTTAATACAAGTGCATAATTTTTTTATCTTCAGCTTTTACAGTTGGTGATATAATCACAATCAAAGAGATAACACATGAAAAAAAATTTTAGGCCAAGTGTGATGTTCTCAACTGTATGCTGGTGAGAGAGTGGGCATGCTATCTTTGTTGCAGGAAGAGAATTCGGCTAATGCCGTGAAGCTATAATACAAAGTTCAGCCCCACCCCTCTGGTAAGAGACTCTCCCCCCTTGTTTAGCCATGCTGCCACGCCTACCTCATTTTGGCTGGACTTATCTCACCCTCTACATGTTGGGGAGTCAGTGTACATGCTCGTCAAAATGTGATTGGCACGCTCCTTATGCCCGATGAGATAATGGCCTGTCTATTTGGTAATAACACAGTACATCACAAGGTCATAACAATGCTGTATGTAACAAGGTATTGTGCCATGTAGATCAGTTAGCAGCAACAGCACAAATGTTCACACCTGCTTCTATATGTCGGTTGCCACTGGCTAAAAAGCTGTTTTCTAGGCCATCCTAAACATCATCATAGCTTTAGCACCTGATAGCGTAAGTAGGTTATCTTTCTCAATGCACATGGATATGTATTAGCAAGGCCTGCAGGCTGTAATAGAATGGCATTAAATATGGTTCCTAGGTTGTTCAAGAGCATCCTCACTACATTCCAGGCTTAATTGTCTTTCCATACCAGCTTCACATCATCCTTCACATATATCAAATGTCTTCAAAGGGGATTTCATCAAGGTTGTTCAGCATGGTGGATGCAGACAGAAAAGTGATTGCCCCAAAGAATCCCCTTGTTGAACACTCTCATGATAGGAGTGCTGTGCAAAAAATAGAGTACATTATTGTTAAGAATGATTGGGCTAATGGGCTAGTAACAATGGTTTTTGGTGTGAGGATTAACATTTTTGTTACTAACCAGAAGCTGCCCTGGTACAATGGCTAAGTACCAGGGCAGCTTGGTCAGAAGATAATGATGACTCTCCTACATCATTTCCAAGGCATCCTGGGACCTCCCAATATCAATTTGCTTGCTGTGGCCGGCTCCTCTACGGTAGAGGAGCAACAGCAAGCAAATTGATATTGGGAGGTTCCAGGAGACCCCCTAGCTGTTACGGGAGGGGGCACGCCCCCTCCAGTACCCACCTCTCACTTGTGAATATAGTTAGTAGACTATAATACATGTCTAGGAAAAGATGTAGAAGAGTCATCATTATCTATGACCAAGTGACCCTGGCATTAGCCCCTCCCAAGATCAATTTCCTCATACTCTAGTTTTCTTACAGCGAACGGAGTGGGCCCTCTTATTAATACACTCTACCCTACTCTTTACTATTCAGTGGTCTCCACCCTACCCCCTGTGTTACGCCCTGCAACTATTCCATACAGCGAACAGTGTCAACCATGGAGTGGGCCCTCTTATTAATACACTCCACGCTACTCTGTACGATTGACTGGACTCCACCCTACCCTCTGTGCTAAGCCCAGCGAACAGTGTTAACCATGGAGTGGGCCTTCTTTTTATGGAATCCCCCCTACCCTGTAGAATTGAATGGACTCCACCCTACCCCCTGTGCTACGCCCTACAACTATTCCATACTGCGAATAGTGTCAACCATGGTGTGGGCTCTCTCATTACTGCACTCCAACCTACACTGTACGATTGAGTGGACTCCATCCACAGAGAGGTATGTCCAAAAGACTGCAGACAAGTATGGAGTGGACCTAATAGTAGAGACCCCTCACTATGGAGTGGAACCTACATGTAGACTTCTATGCTGTGCCCTACCTTTGTTGAACCTTGTTGTACATGTATGTATGACTGCTAAGCTTATGATAAAGTTTTGGTACCTTGCCTAGGTACCCCATAGCCAGACTAACCAAGATCATAAAGATAGGGCTAGTAATGACATTCACCACTAAGCAGAGCTGTTGTACTAACGGTGAATATCATTACTAGCCCTATCTCTGATCTTTGTTGGTCTGACAGGGCTAGTAAGGTTCATATATGTTTTAAGGCAACTACCATACTACCTGGCTCATGTACCAGTGAACACCAATACGATAACCAATAGCTACACGTATGTATATCATATGCAAACTTGACATACTCATGTACATGTAGCAGTCTTAGCATAAGGTTCAACAAAAGTGTTCAGGCGATCATTAAGGAGTAGCTGTAAGACCAGCACAAGGTAGGATGGAGTCCACTAAAATACGAGTCCACTTCATGGCTGACTTTGTTCGCTGTAAGGGGTAGGGTGGATTCCACTCAATAGTACAGGACCTAGGGTGCAGTCCATTAATAAGAGGGTCCAATCCATGGCTGACATTGTTTGCTATAAGCAATACAGGGGGGGGGGGGGGGGGTAGGGTGCAGTACAGGGTACTAGGACGGAGTCCACTGAATAGTACAGGGTAGGGTGGAGTCCATTCAAAAGGTGATCTCTGTAAGAAATAGTTGTAGGGTGTAGCACAGAGTGTAGGGTGGAGTCCAATCGTACAGAGTAGGGTGGAGTGCATTAATAAGAGGGCCCACTCCATGGTTTGACACTGTTCGCTGGGCATAGCACAGAAGTAGGGTGGAGTCCACTCAATCGTACAGAGTAGGGTGGAGTCCATTCAAAAGGAGATCTCGTAAGGAATAGTTGTAGGGTGTAAAACAGGGGGTATAGGGTGGAGTCCACTCAATTGTACAGAGTAGGATAGACTGCATTAATAAGAGGGCCCACTCCATGGTTGACACTGTTTGCTGTAAGAAATAGTTGTAGGGCGTACACAGAGGGTAGGGTGGACTCCACTCAATCGTACAGAGTAGGGTGGAGTGCTTTAATAAGAGGGCCCACTCCATGGTTGACACTGTTCGCTGGGCGTAGCACAGAAGTAGGGTGGAGTCCACTCGATCGTACAGAGTAGGGTGGAGTCCATTCAAAAGGAGATCTCGTAAGGAATAGTTGTAGGGTGTAAAACAGGGGGTATAGGGTGGAGTCCCCTCAATTGTACATAGTAGGATAGACTGCATTAATAAGAGGGCCCACTCCATGGTTGACACTGTTTGCTGTAAGAAATAGTTGTAGGGCGTACACAGAGGGTAGGGTGGACTGCACTCAATCGTACAGAGTAGGGTGGAGTGCTTTAATAAGAGAGCCCACACCATTGTTGACATTGTTCGCTGTAAGAAATAGTTGTAGGGCGTAGCACAGGGGGTAGGGTGGAGTCCACTCAATTCTACAGGGTAGGGTGTATTCCATTAAAAAGAAGGCCCACTCCATGGTTGACACTGTTCGCTGGGCTTAGCACAGAGGGTAGGGTGGAGTCCACTCAATCGTACAGAGTAGCGTGGAGTGTATTAATAAGCGGGCCCACTCCATGGTTGACACTGTTTGCTGTAAGGAATAGTTGGGTGGAGTCCATTCAAAAGGTGATCTCCGTAAGGTATAGTTGTAGGGCGTAGCACAGGGGGTAGGGATATTTTTGGGGAGGGCCAACTTAGTTGTTATAATGCTTCCCAATGTCTGCTCAGGATCCAGATTTGGTCCCGTGAGATGTAATTGCTTGTTCGCGAGACTGTGAGATGAATGCCAAATCCGTGCAACTCACGAAAAATCCGTGAGAGTTGACGTGTCTGCTGTAGGGTGACCTTCCACAGCTCCCCGAAGCGTTAATGTACATGCAACTGCTGATGTAAACTGTACTGACCTGTCTCCCCTGTCTTTCGTGTTTTGGTCACGGCGCCGTTGTGGACAATTCCTACGTCGTGGCCAGGTTTTAAGGCTTAAGCTTAAGCTTCTGCAAGAACAAGTGGATACACTGGAAGCTGCTATTGAGTTGGCCTGCAGGATGGAGTCTGTTGAATCGGCACTGAACTCCTTTCAGACTGAGAAGACAGCGGCAGGCGTCACAAAGACTCTGGACTGTTGTGAGGGAGATGGTGCGGGACCTCACACGGATAGTGGGAATTATCAGGAACTGGTCGAGCAAGTTAAATCCCTGTCGCAACAACTGGATACCTTCCGCAAGGGAAAGACAGGGCCACGTTCGTTCAGGGGCTCATGCTGGGAATGCGGAAAACCTGGCCACGTACGTAGGAATTGTCCACAACGGCGCCGTGACCAAAACACGAAAGACAGGGGAGACAGGTCAGTACAGTTTACATCAGCATGTACATTAACGCTTCGGGGAGCTGTGGAAGGTCACCCTACAGCAGACACGTCAACTCTCACGGATTTTTCGTGAGTTGCATGGATTTGGCATTCATCTCACAGTCTCACGAACAAGCAATTACATCTCACGGGACCAAATCTGGATCCTGAGCAGACATTGGGAAGCATTATAACAACTAAGTTGGCCCTCCCCAAAAATATTAGCCGCCCAAAGAGCTAATCCAGGCTGCAAAACGTGCAACTTTAACCTACAATAATGCTCATCTAGTGGTTGCCAACAAGTGATTTGTACTGAAAATGCGTGTTAATCATTGTCATTGTGTATGTGTTGAGTAGTTGTAGTAATGCGTCATTCATATGGCGCTGTTTTCCATATCTCACGGTATCTCTCACGCAAATACTTAATTACTCTCACGGATACTCACGGATAGAACAGACACGGCTGTTTCGAGTGGACAAAAGGCTTATAAATAGAACACAGTGACATTATTTACGGTTCAAGTCAAACATGGCTAGCCGTCATCTCATTAAAAGTTCACCGATCAAAAATGCAAAACGAGTAGCTGTAATGCACATCTTGAAACCATTTCCAACTAGTAAAACTAGTTTGGTTTTTATTTTCACTTAAACGCATGTCCCAACGCGTAGCGTGATTGTACACTTTGCCACGCGCATATTGTACTCTCCAAATGGCGCGAAAAATGCCTTTCAGTCTGACCTTCGTATCTTTTTTTCCGCCCTTATAAGTGGTACAAAAAGACGCAAAAGTGGAACAATCAACCTTTTTCACGTAAGAATATGCGTTTTACTCGTGGTGCCGCAGTTCCTGCGACTCGCAGAAATCCATAATAACACACCATCCGCTTCATGAATAATGCGCACCACCTCATAAATAGCTATAGAATCCTACCACAAATGCCGATTGGCGGTGCAAACTTCAAAAAGGAGTCAAAGCCAAGGGGAAACCAACAAAGCAAGAGCCTACATACCAGTGCAGGGCCTACATACCAGCAGTGCAGAGCCTACATACCAGTGCAGAGCCTACAGTGATAGTCTATAGCTATTGGTTGCATTTGACATCAGTGTCTCAACCAGAGATCCACCCACAATTGTTCTGCACATTGTGCCATAAGGCAATGCAGGTGGTGTAAAAGAACCAATACAAGTGCCAAGTGCAGCCATAAAACTGGTTCAGGATTCATAAGTACATGTGCAAAACATGATGTTATGTTGTAGGTATGTAAACCATTTTACAAGCCATAATGTACCATTTCAAGTAATACGATTGCAGGCTGCCTCAAAGTCAGTAGCTATGGTATGCACACCAAAAGGCATGATGGCTGTGATAGATGCACTTGCTCCACCTGCTATTATCACCAAAGTACCTATGCCTTCTGTGTTAACATATTGTCAATGGTAGACACAGTTATGTGTCCAATTTATTTGGACTGCTACATCAACCAATACAGCTACCATGCCATGCCTATGTTTGTGGCTGGTGTCTTAAGGAGTGGATTTGTGTCACTGTACGACTGAAGTGCCCCTGCTGCTACTCAGTCACCACTCTTCAGCCCGCCGAGCTCAAACAGCATGTTCAGTTGCTTTGTGACATAGTGATGCATTGTGGGACAGATGTTGTCCCCAGCTTACAACACACCCCATTGCAGTCAGCACAACAAGCCACAGTTAATGATAGCAGCACAAGTTGTACATGAACGTCTTCAAAACAGCAGTACCTACAGGAGGAGCAGTAAGTACATACATGCAATGTTACTATATATCAAACTAACACATGGTCTTTTTTCCAGTATGTGGATGACACAGCCACGAGCAGCCATCAGCCAGCTCAGTAAATGCAGCAGGAAGCATCGGGCTAATGAAATGAGTAGCACTAGGTGCAGAGAGCTCCACTGTCATATTTGAGACTGAACTGAAATCCTTGGACAGAACGGAAGAGCTTTTGCTGAAGTCTGCAGGGATCACCAAAGGCATAGGGCTGGCACTCAAGGCTGATTTGGGGTTGCCATAGAATGCTGAGAAGGTATTAACTCAGTACATATACAATAACACTGATCATGCTATTATTGGCCCCTCCCACAACCCTTTGTGATGCAATTGGTGCTCCTTTATGCAGCTGCATATATGGATGGATTTGGATTTCACAGGCCACTTACTATTGCAGGTGGTTGAAGGAGGCAGGAGTTAGCCTTGGTACAGCAGGTTCTTTCAAATCACTAGTCGGTGATAACTTGGAGGTAGAATTGACTCCATTTTCAGTTTGCTGTTTCTGGAGGGGGGAAAGAGATCAAGGGTGGATTGGATTCGTTCCCACCATGCAAAGCCAGATGTGGGTTGATGACCAAGTCCATGCACTCCCAGTTCAACCTTGCAGCTACGTATAAAACCACCCCCAATCCATTAGACAGGCTTACGTGCATTGTGAAGGAACACTACTTAAAGGTCTTTCCTCAAATTCAGAGTGCAACACTTCCTACTTAAGCTTACGTATACGTAGATGCAATATGCTCAATAACAGTAATACCATACATGTGTCTTCACTAGACAGCACAGCCTAATGGAGTCAAGAGTGTTGGATGGTGGGCTAAAGAGTTAAAATGGCATCGCGATTCAAGTAAGCCAGGTTAAGCTAGGTAGGAGAGGTCAATGGCGTCAAACATCGCGGAAATATTGCAATATTCAAAACGCATACTGCATGAGCTAGGAATCGCGGCACCACGAGTTTTATTGAAAATCTAACAGCCAAAACTATCTCAGTTATATTATAAAAGTTTCAGGGTACTTCATAAGGGCGGAAAAAGTACCAGAGCAATCTGTATCACCTGACCTCAAATAATACACACAGAATTCGCGAGCGTATAACATAGTATCGACAGAATATAAGCGGCATTAACTCACATTGTTCAGAGCGCCAGACAATATAGAAGTAGGATCCGAAGTCAAAAGAAGAGTTCAAAACAGTCCTTGTGGTAAAAGGGAGCATCTTTAAGCCCATTTGGTTGCTAAGGTCGTAATTAGGTCCGTTGCTATGAAAAAATTTCGTATCACGGGGCGTAGCCTTTTTGTCACAGGTTCAATGGGAATGAAACAGCCGTGCAGATAAACCTCACTAATGAATGAACTTATAACTCGACGTCTCTGCTACAGTCATGCTAGTAGACACAGGTTCATCTGTCACCATATTGCACGAGAGCATCTGGAAGATGGCTGTAAAGGGGAAGAAGGAGCTCAAGCAGGCTACGTGCCCGGTAAGGCTTGAAACCTGTTAGTTTAGAAATAACCGGTTGTAACAGGTTATTAAAATAAAATAAATCGGTCGGTTAAGGTGATTGTTTAAAAAATAACCGGTCGGTTAAGGTTCACAGGTGTTTGCGGCCCAATGTTTTGTGGACACTAGGTTCGTTTTCCGAAAAATTGAAATAATGATGTCATGCCCTTGACAACAACCTTGACAACCGAAGACCTTTGGAACGTGAGCTCACTCAAAAACAACGATGGGCTAATCGCCATTTTAACACTAGGCTAGGAAAGAAACACCTTTTTTCTATTTGTGTTGCGAACCTCGAGGCGTAGTAAAGTTGCTGTGGCAAGCTACGGGCCTTGAAAGCGGGTTAGTCTTAGCGTACCTCTTCGATACAGAAGCGATTCCCCACGCCTGCGACAATAGGAAATCAGAAAAAAAGGTTGGTTCGAAAAGGGAACGAAAGGTACTAATAGCTACTAGCATTGGCTTGTAGCCACTTTTTTTTTTTGACAGCGATCAAGCTTACTAAAAGTACTCTATACCGGTTGGCGCGGGTGTGTGTTACTAGCCTACAGTGGTATTGCCGCCACGTTAGGTGGGCCAATGAACAGCAGTTGTTCTTTCACAATGGAGAGCAACTGCTGGACCTTACTTATGTCTTACTCAAAGTTTGTCTTGGTGCTGTTAGCTACTAATATAGTATACTCTTCCATATCAATCCCATTCCCAACCCCAGAACCAGCCTCATCTCAGCTACCAGTACCAGGCTCATCTCAGCCACCTGTACCAGCCTCATCTCAGCCACCAGTACCAGGCTCATCTCAGCCACCAGTCACAGCCTCATCTTACCAACCTCATCTCAGCCATGGCCACCTGTACCAGCCTCATCTCAGCTACCATGCCAGGGCCCAGGGGCAGATCCAGGATTTCAGAAAAGGGAGGGGGGGGGGGGGGGGGGGGGATTACATATGAAAACTGCGGTGTTGTCCACTTTAGGCCGATTCAACCAGTGTGTGTGTGTGGGGGGGGGGGGGGGGGGGGGTTCTGTCTGCTTTAGGCCAATTCAACCAGTGGGGAGGAGGGGGTGTTGTCCACTTACGGCTCTCTCTATGTTTAAAAAGGGAGAGGGTGCCCACTACTTACATGGCTATATTGGAAACCACGTTGCTTCCTGTATGCTTTAAGCTTACACTAGATTAAATAAATAGGGATGCATCTAAAAATAAATAAATTTTCAGACCAAAGTTGGGATTGCAACCCCCCGATCTCAGCCTCATCACAGCCACCTGTACCAGCCTCATCTCAGCCACCTGTACCAACCTCATCACAGCCACCTATACCCTCATCTCAGTAACCAGTACCATGCAGCCTCATAACTTGTTCAGTTGTATTGATAACAAAATTTGAGTGGGTGTAGCATCATTGTGAGTATCAATACCAAATACTAAATACTGAGTGTACATTACCTGAAATATCTGTGCTTGGTATGAACACCTTGATTTCTTATCCCTAGGTGCCACAAGTAAGCGACCACTCATCCTGCATTGCTCCTGACCTTTGTTTATGTGATAATGCTCCATTCGAACCGCACGTATAATTCATAAAATACACACGCCGCGTAGAGTGGTAAAAAAAAAAAGTGGCTGGTTCTAATGGTTGTAAATATGCTTCTTGATCTGTCTTGTTGATGTTGTAACTTGCTGACCTAAATCCTATTGTCGCTGTCTTTGCTACACACGATCAAAGTACCCCCTCTCCGTTACCGCCTCTATCACATCAACGTATAAAAACGATGCGCGGCTATTCGAGTAATATTGTAGGTCGTGCGCGCTGGTAATTTTATTTAGTGCGATGGTAGAGAGCACGAAATATCAAATTCTCTCGAAGGTATGACTTGAACGGTCCGTGTACTTTTCCACAATTTAATTTCTCCTATTTCTATTTATACACGGAGGGCCTTTTGGGCTCGATTGTCAATGTTGCACGTGATCGAATTCAATTTGTGGCCTAAATCCAGTGCGCCGCAAAGTATTGAAAAATGAAAAATGAAGTACCGTCGTCTTTATCAATATAATGAAAAATGCTCCATCTGCAACGGAATAATGGTATGGAAGCAGTACCGACCTGTCTCCAATCACCGGAATCGACCGCTCTGCGCGGAACACGTACCCTGGCCTGTAGGCGTGTGTTACCTATTTATAGCGTTCTGTATCGTGGTTTGTACTCGATGCTACAAACAGTATACTAATTTAGAATGTGCGTTGGTGAAGAATAATAGTGTGTTTCTCTAGTCTTTACCCATCTATACTATCGCCAGTCAGCGTCCTGTTTAATGGCGTATGGAAACATGTGCATATGTGACCAAATGTTAGTTTAGCCATAGATTAAACCTTATGGAACCCTTCCTCCTCATCCTCACTCCCTCCCTCTTCCACTCCCTATCTACCCCTGCCTTTCTATAAAGTGTGTACAACAATAGCACTGACAATTCTAAGTCAGTTGCACAAGGTCAGAGTACCTTAATAGGTTGCCATGGTAACTAATAAGAACAATATGAGAGAGTAGAAGGTCACATAAGTATCTTTTCATGGGCGTTGAATGGGTTGTCATGTATCCTGTACTGCTTGCTTACTAATGTTGTCATTTCTTGCACAGCTCTCTAATGTGATGAATTCATTAGTATGTATTTTCTGTCAAGGCACACGAGTTTAGTGCAAGAAGGCATGCATGCTGCATGCTGTGCATGTGATGTATGTGTGTATGTGCATGTATGTACATGTATGTTATTGTATGTATGTATGTATGTATGTATGTATGTATGTACGTACGTGTATCCATGCTTACCTACATGTACACATCCATACATATACACATAATAGCTGTATGTAAGTGCATGTACTAATACTTGCCATTTGTGCTAAATATAGTCGGTCTCACAGCCAATCATCCGCCACCTAGGTCATATTCCTGTGTCCTCGGTCCCCACCCAGGTGCCTATTGCCTCTGGATGCTATGGGCATGAGAGTTCTACTCTCACGCCGATACAGGACCGACTATGTCAGTCCTATAGCCTTATATCACAGCACACCCCGCCCGCTGACACATGGGTGAGGCTGGCTAGGAGTCCCCTACCCGGGTAACCCAGGTATCCCGCTTGTTGTAGGCCTGTCATATGAGGCTATGGGAGCGACTAAATAAAATTTATACATTGTATACATGTATTATAGGAATACAAGAAAACTTATTTAATCTACAATACCCACCAAACACTCCAAATGTAAAGGCAAAACACCTTAAGAGGATCACTGTTGCATTTGCTCTGACAAGGTTCAGACACTGGCAGACAGAAACAAGCACACACATAATTCATATAGTAACTGTCCACCTTATGAATGATACTGTTGTACAGATTGTTCTGAATGCTCCCGCCACATGCCTCCCATGGTATGTACCTCCCCCCTACTCAGATCACATGATGATTGGTGTGCATACCAACTTCTAATAATAGTACATGATAGGCTTTACACATTTACCAGCAACAAACATACTCACCACAATCAGGCAAGCTTACAAATACTCACACTACTACAGCAATCATAAACTACACACAAGGCTGGGCAGGGGGCTCAATCTGGAAATACACCCACATCTCCTTATGGAAAAACCCCTGACGAAAAACGTCTAGCAGGAAAAAATCCACCATACATGTTGGAGAAAAAGCCTCTAACTAGCACTGCCCAGTCATATACAACTTAGAACACTTACTACAAACAGTCCAACAGCTGCCACCTTCTCTGTGCCAGGGATCATCTGCCATCAGTCAAGGAATCTGCTCTTGTGATAAGACACATATGCTACCATTTGGCACCAAACAAAGCACAACCAAATAAAATAGAATTACTGGTGCCTACAAGTGCTATGTATGCATGAACGCTTAGACTGAACAACTGCATCCAGCTACTGCTTTTACCTGGGCTGCCAGCTGCCACTTACAGCTGGCACCGCCAATAACCAAGCACAACCCCACCATTATACACATACCATCCCCGATCATTACCATGCGTACAGGCCCTACTTAGGTGGGAGCTCATTTTCGGTCTACTTTAAAACTTTCAGATCACAGGAAAGTGTATATTTCTTCATTCAATAAATGCATGGTGTATAATAGCTGCTTCTCATCCTAGTTTTATAATTATCCTAAGTTACCAATGTTCAGTTCCGTGTACATCCCATATTCATTTGACAAAAACTGCTAAGACTGCAAGTCCCTTTGCGTGGAACATTATTTTTAACAGCACATGACATTGTAATTTGTTTTTCGGTTTACTACATGTAGTTTTATTTTTCATTGTGATGAAGACAATGTCATCCTGACCCTGCCTGCATGCACACACATAAAAGCTTAGGGTACTGGTTTAAAGTAGATAAATTTTACTGATGTTAACCTGGTTAGTCAATTTCATACGAAAGAGTACACGTGTATTACACTGTACGTATGCATGCATCTGTTCATCCATTCACCCATTCACTTCACACAACACACACATGTATAAATACTGTACATATGTTCACAGATCATACATACATACACATACATCATACATCACATGCACAGCATGCAGAATGCATGCCTTCTTGCACTAAATATAATATACTCGTGTGCCTTGACAGAAAATACATACTAAAAATTAATCACATTAGAGAGCTGTACATGTTGCATGCAAGAAATGGCAACTGCATTAGTAAGCAGTACGGATACATGACATGAATTGGAACAGTTGACTACCCATTCAATGCCCAGAGACAGATCGTCCTTTCCACCATGTACTAATGAAGTGCAGTTTTCTCACCCTATGAAAAGATATGTATGTGACCTTTCACTCCCTTATTGTTCTTATTAGTTACCATGGCAACCTGATAAGGTACTCTGACCTTGTACAACCATGTTAGAATTATCAGTACTGTTGTTGTACGTACTATATACATATAGAAAGGTAGAGCTATATAGGAAAGGAGGGTGAGGAGGAAAGGTCATAAGGTGATTAATCTATGGCTAAAAAATCACATTTGGTCCCATATGTACATGTTTCCGTACGCCATTAAAGAGGACGCTGACTGGCAATTGTATAGATGGGTAAAGACTTACTATTAATCTTTGACACCAACACACACACACATTCTAAATAGTATACTGTTTGTAGCATCAGGTACACACCATAATTATGACGATACAGAACACAACAATGTATAAACAGGTACACATGCTTACAGGGCGTACGTATTCTGTGCAGAGGGGCCGATTCCGGACATCGGAGACAGGTCGGCACTGCTTCCAGACCATTATTCCATTGCAGATGGAGCACTGTTCATTATATTGATAAAGACGACATTTTATTTGGTTCTTTGTTTGGTGCCAAATGGTGGCATATGTGTCTTAACACAAGAGCAGATTCCTTGACTGATGGCAAATGATCCCTGGCACAGAGGTGGCAGCTGTTGAACTGTTTGTAGAATGTATTTTAAGTTGTATGTGGCTGGGCAGTGCTACATGTAGTTAGAGAACATGTATGGTGGATTTTTTCTTGCTAGACGTTTTTCGTCAGGAGGTTTTTCCATAAGGTGATGTGGGCTCATCTCCAGATTGAGCCCCCAGCCCAGCCTTGTGTGTTGTTTGTGATTGCTGTAGTAGTGTGAGTATTTGTAAGCTTGCCTGATTGTGGTGAGTATGTTTGTTGCTGGTACATGTGTAAAGCCTATCATGTACTATTATTAGAAGTTGGTGTGCACAGTTGACATGGCACCAATCATCATGTGATCTGAGAAGGGGGGAGGGTACATACCATGGAAGGCATGTGGCAGGAGCATTCAGAACAATCTGTACAACAGTATCATTCATAAGGTGGACAGTTACTATATGAATTGTGTTTGTGTGTGCATGTTTCTGTCTGTCAGTGTCTGAACCTTGTCAGAGCAAATGCAACAGTGATCCTCTTAAGGTGTTTTGCCTTTACATTTGGAGTGTTTGGTGGGTATTGTAGATTAAATAGGTTTTCTTAAAAATTTTTATGTAGCATAAATGGCAAGTATTGGCACAGTACAAGCACTTACATACAGCTATTATGTGTATGTATGGATGTATACATGGAGGTATATATGCATGTATGTATGCATGTATGCATGTATGCATGCATGCATGTAGGTATATATGCATGTATGTATGTATGTATGTATGTATGTATGTATGTATGTATGTATGTATGTATGTATGTATGTATGTATGTATGTATGTATGTATGTATGCATGTATGCATTTATGCATGTATGTATGTATGTGTGTAGTATGTATGTATGTATGTATGTATGTATGTATGTATGCATGTATGCATTTATGCATGTATGTATGTATGTGTGTAGTATGTATGTATGTATGTATGTATGTATGTATGTATGTATGTATGTATGTATGTATGTATGTATGTATGTACGTGTGTATGTATGTATGTATGTATGTACGTGTGTATGTACGTGTGTGTGTGTATGTATATGTATGTATGTATGTATGTATGTATGTATGTATGTATGTATGTATGTATGTATGTATGTATGTATGTATGTATGTATGTATGTATGTACGTGTGTATGTACGTGTGTGTGTGTATGTATGTATGTGCATGGTAATGCATGTCTAGATCTTATCAAGAGTTTATGTTCCATAGTAACTTGTACTAAAATCAATTGCAAGATATAAATAAACTGGACAAGTGATATGCAATATGAATGCTTCTGTACAGTATTACAGGATAACAATTAAATGTATGTGCGCAGTGTTTAGGGGCTGTTGACAGAGCCAGGATCAGTACATAAATAATTTGACCTGAATTAGGGCCCCATGGTTATAGTGTCCCCTGCTTAGGCACATCCTTTATGGTCTAGTTACAAATACCAGAAGAACAGACCAGTACCAGTGCATATTAATTACACTGCAAGCCAAGTACTGCAGGTTAACCAGTTAGTCCATTTCTCAAGAAAGGGGTGTATTTGTTAGCATGCATGGATACACAATGTGTGCAATGCATCCATCCATCCATATTCATCCACCCACCTACACACATTTACATATAAATACGCATACATACATACACACATACTACATACAACATACATAAACTGTGATGCATGCATGCCTTCTTGCGCTACATATAACATATACTCGTGTGCCTTGAAAGAAAATACTTATATCATTTCTTTTTAACATTAGAGAGCTGCACATGGTGCATGCAAGAAATGACAACATTAGTAAGTAGTACCGATACATGACATTGGTTACAGTTGAGAATGAAAGACCCTATTCAAAGCCCAGAGACAGATCGTCCTTTCCACCATGTACTAATGAAGTGCAGTTTTCTCACCCCATGAAAAGATACTTATATGATGTATCTACACCTTCCACCTCCCTCTCATACAATGTATTGTTCTTATTAGTTACCATGGCAACAAGGTACAGCGCTTTGAACTTGTGCAACCACCTTAGAATTGTCAGTGCTGTTGTTGCAGTTTATAGATCTAGTTGGGAAAGCCAGCAGGGAGGGAGAGGGTGGGAGGGTGAGGAGGAAGAGTTCTGTAAGGTCATAAGGTGCATAGGCTAAACTGTCACATTTGTCCACAGTATCACATATGCACATGTTTAGTTTGTATGCCATTAAATAGGATGCTGACCATCGATTGAATATTTTAGCTACATTGCACGTAAAGACTACAGAAACACACCCTATTAATCTTCGCAACACACACGCACACACACATATACTGTTTGTAGCATCGGGTACACACCACGATACAGAACGCTATAAATAGGTAACACACGCCTACATGCAGGGTACGTGTTCCGCGCAGAGCGGTCGATTCCGGTGATTGGAGACAGGTCGGTACTGCTTCCATACCATTATTCCGTTGCAGATGGAGCATTTTTCATTATATTGATAAAGACGACGGTACTTCATTTTTCATTTTTCAATACTTTGCGGCGCACTGGATTTAGGCCACAAATTGAATTCGATCACGTGCAACATTGACAATCGAGCCCAAAAGGCCCTCCGTGTAAAAATAGAAATAGGAGAAATTAAATTGTGGAAAAGTACACGGACCTTGAACAAAGCATGAAATGCGGGTCACAAAAAGTATAATTTATAATGAGCTCTAAAAGTAAATTATTTTGCACCATTCAAAAGGCATACCGTATTAGCCAATTATCTGAATTGTGTCCAGCCGCAAACAGCAGTTGGTTGTTCGTTTTAAAATAACCGGTAATTTCCGGTTTAAAAATTAATTATCAATTATTTATACATAATCGATTAATCAAAAGCTAAACGGGCTTATTTTAATAATTCGAATTCGTATTTAACTTTATTTATACAGTAAGTGGGATGTTATTTGCAACTGAGAACAGGAGCGTAAAAGTGTTTGACGAATTTTTCGAAACGTTGGTGGGGACCCTAGAACCTGCCGATGTGACTGCAGGGTGCTTTTCAAAAGGTATAATCTCATTTAGAAAGCGCGAAGAAGTAGAAAAACTTGACCGAACGCAACCAAGCCATCAAGCGATTGCAGTACTGTTAAATGCCGTCAGGAGATCCATGATAAGTTACCCAAACAACACCTTCTCCGCTTTTCTCGAGGTACTTAGCAGGGAGAGAAAATACGATCAACTCGTGAAAGATATAAGTAAGTTCATTAAGGAAGAGGATAAGTATTGACACATCTGCACACCCCAACATAGGTGAGAAATCTTCTGAAACTAGCACTAGTTCAATCGCGTCCACGAGGTCGAGGTAATCCACGGTAGTCTAGTTGTTTCAAAATTGTATGTACGTTAATTGCTGGCACACGAACCATTAATTTCATCCTTTAGGCCATATTTTTTTCTCAACATGCATATTAATGGTACCTAATGAATTATTACACTCAAGTAGACATGAGCCCCTCCTATTTATGTGCATAAGCATTCAACCTATGTCTAGGGATTTTGCAAACTGGGATGGAGACTACACATGTCAGTTTTACAATCTATTGTGTACTTGTGTGAGCTCTCTGACTGTATAATATAAAATGTAGTAAATGATGTGAATGACTCTGAGAACTATTGCTTTTCAAATGTGCACATTGAATAAAACGTGAATGCTATAAACTTTGTGTTCTTCTTACAAACATGTACATGTACATATCACAGTAGGCAAACTTTCAATTGCCTTGGTTTTACACAGAAGTGGTTTCCATTGCTATTGGGGTACGTTGAACCTTATTTGTAGTTGTGTAACTTGAAAATTATATTCATATACTATAGGACATATTTTCTGGGTACATGTATTGCTGGCATAGCAATATTAGTGGACTACGCCTGGTGGAGAAGTGAAGCCGGTAAATATGTGTCTATATTGTAGGAACTTAGCGGTGATATTTGAAATCTCTCTGTATTTAGCTGTCCCACTTGGTGTGAGCAGATATGCAAATCACTTGATAGCTGTATACAATAAGAATCAAGCAACTGTTGAATGGCCAAATGTCCAAATTAGTTATGTTAACTTAGCAATAGTTGAGAGCATGATTAAGGACTTTACGCAGAAGGAAGAAGATGATTGCATTCTGGCAATGATGCAATCAAATATCGAAGAAGTTCAAAAGCATAAAAAGCCCCTAAACATTAGTCAGGTAGGTGTGTTGGTACTTCTGAACACTTCTGTGTACATACAAAAAAATTATACATGCAGTCATTGCAGTCATCCGTTATAATCCATATTTGCATCATATTTGATATGAGCCCAACTGCATGTGTATAGGTTGTTGGCTTGTTAGAAAATGGAGAGAGATCTCAAGCTAGCTGCATCATAGTGGAAGGGATTCCTGGAATAGGAAAATCGACATTCAGCTATCATCTTGCAGTCTCTTGGGCCAAAGGGGAGATCCTTCAAAGCTACCATCTTGTTGTCCTCCTACGCTTGAGGGATGAGAGGATGCAGAAAGCCGAGTATGTGACTGATCTTATCTATCATATTGATAAAAGTTTGATAACTGTTGTCGTGGATTGGATTACCTCAAATGAAGGAGATGGTGTGATGTTGATTCTTGATGGCTATGATGAGCTTTCTCCTAAGATGCAAACATCATCCATCTTTGCTGAAATCATCAAAGGGAATGTGCTGCCTAAGATGACAGTGCTAGTGACAAGCCGACCTTCAGCTAAAAAAAGCATCCTAAAGCTCGCCCCACAGAATTCTCAGTACATTCAGCTGATTGGTTTTGGTAAAAAAGAGATCCAACAATACATTAACAGTATCTTTAACCACAGCGAAGTCCTAAGGGTCCAGCTGAATACATATCTTGAACACTATCCACACATCTATGGCTTAATGTATGTACCTCTTAACTGTGCCATTGTTGTACAGATCTTAAGAGATCAGATGAGCAGTAAGAGCCAACCTCCTCAAACTTACACTGAAGTGTATCAAGTACTGATCAAGACACTTTTGAAGCGTCACCAAGAGAAGCCAGTCAAGTCTGCTGAGAAACCCAATACCATCTCTGGTAAGTGCAAGTAAGTAAGATTAATCTGATTGTTATCTAAATTTAATGTGCATTTAAGTGGGCATCATTTTACCGGCATTCATGTATACAATGGGAAATCAGATCTGATCCATTATAGTTCAACCATCAGAGAGACCATTAAGATTCCATTGGCTTGATGATGTGTCAGATGAAACAATTTCACAACTGCTACTACTGGCCAAGCTAGCATATGATGGCATTAGAGAAGATCAACTGATCTTCCATGGATGGAATGATGTGGAGACATTAGGTAGGGGTGTGGTCTGTTCTGACTACCAAGTCAGTTGTGGTATACTATATTTATGCATTTTGATTTCATGTCATGCCATTTCAGATATGACATGTATTTCCATAAAAGTTATGTTCCATTGTGGTATACAGGTCTTCTGCAAAAGGTTCCAGATCTGTACTTGGAGAGCTCTGGTTCCAAGTTCTCATATCACTTTATCCATAAAACTGTACAAGAGTTCATGGCTGCCTTGTATGTATCATCACTACCTCCTGGTGAGAGGGCAGAGTTTATAAGGACTCCCTATTGGGAGAGCAACATGATAATGGTGAAGAGGTTCATGGCTGGTCTGACCAAGTTTCAATCACAAGATGATATACGAACTATCCAAGCATTCAAGGAGTTAGGATTCCAGGAAGATGGAATACGACTTCTTGAAATCCTCCATTGGTTGTTTGAAGCGCATGACCCTGATCTTGTAAAGAGGTCTTTGTATGACAGCAGGAGGGGCTGGGAGTTGAAATTGAATCATAATACTTTCAATCCTTTTGACTGTTATGTTCTCGGCTACTGTATTGCCAACAGCAGACATGGAGGATGGAGCCTTCAGCTACATGATTGCTCCATCATTAAAGAGTGCATGAAGATGCTGAATGAAACAGCCTTTGATTACATCATGGATATTGATCTCAATAACAGTACCGAGCTGGAGGACGAAGGAGCTAGTGTTCTAGGTGAGCTAAACGCCGCGTCATAATTAGCTATGTGTACTATAACTAATATATAATACTGTTTTCTCTTCCGATGTTATGCTCCACCTCTCTGAAAATATATAAATTAGTACCATGAGGGGGAGCAGTTTGGCCTGGTGAGGTGATATATATTTTTTTCAAGCACACCCACTTTTTATGTGATTCCACTCAACCATGCAGCCTTTTGGTGTATAATTTTTCATTTTACAATCTCACGTTTATCCCTCCTATTACTAATGTGGAATATGTCTACAATGTTCTACAAACTCGAATGGTGTATATACCCTTACATGTACCTCGATACCTCGAGTGCATGGAGATTGATGTCCACTTTTATGTAATAGATAGACACTGGAACCGAGGTATCCACATGATTTAGAATCCCCGAGGGCCCTGGGCTGTAACATCCCGAGTGGTAGCGAGGGTGCTACTAAGGGCCCGAGGGATTCTAAATCATGTGGATCCTGAAGGGAACAGTGTCTAACTGGTTTAGACTATAGCAACGCGCATGTCAATATGTTTACGTACGTACATGTACTGTACCGTTAAAATTGTATTGCGCATGCACGGTTTCTGTATCAACCGTAAAAAGTTATATGAAAATTTGTTGACTTGCTCATTGACGATTGAGACTGAGAGTTCAAAAAACCCTCGTGAAGACTTGCCATCGTGACTCGCGAAGTAGAATGGTAGACGGCGGGTACTCAAGTCTGTTGACTCGCGACTCAATTGTTGTACAGGAAGATACTAGAGCATGTACTCCGATATCAGTCTACCACTTCGAAGATACGGAAAATAAGGCATGTTCATCGCGGAAAGCTATTGGTGTTCATAGCGCAATTTGACCATTTTACATTTTTAAAAACATTTGACCTGGTAAATGAAATCGGTGAGGGCTATTAAGACCAAAAGTGTTCCTAACTCTGCGATTAATTTTCTGTATGTTCGAGCCAGTACTATAAAATCACTCTAGTCCCCAAACCGCGGGTATTCTAAGTGCCAGCGGGTGGGTATTCTACCGTAGAATACCCCGCCCACTGGCATTTAGAGACTCGATTACGCTATAATGAGGTCTTTACGAAACATATGGTACCTGCAATAGACCAATCAGATTTGCGAGATTCCATTATGCTATAGGCATGTAGTACTGATGGAATTGTTTACCTTATTCCATAGCGACAAAGATAAGAAATAGCAAGGTCCTCAATAGACTTCACCTCATGAATTGTGGACTAGGTCCCAATGGCCTTCGCAATGTGTGCAGTGCTATTGGAAATAATACCACATTGACAAGTCTTGATCTATCATTAAACACGTTTGATGAAGAAAGCATTGCTAGTCTTGGTAAGTTCTTATACATGTACATGTAAGTATAATTGCATTAATGTAGTGGTGATAGAAGCTGTCTTGTGTTAATTGTCAGTTCTCCATTGAGACATGCATGCATCCTTAATGATTGTTTTATCTTGTTTCATTAGGGGGTTTTATTAAATTGTCCTACTAGTATACTAAATAATAAATGTACAGAAATGCACACGCTATAAGAGCTATAATACATACTTCAGTTCTTCAACACCGTGAATTTTACATGATCAAAATGGCGCTTAGATTTTGCAATGTTCTACCTTCTCAACTACACCTGCAGAATCTTGACAAAAATGTGTATTCTGTTAATTCCATTGTGCACGTTTGTATTGCAATATCAGTAGCTTAAAATTATCACAATGCGTGCACTATCACAATTGCTAGCAGTATATATCCCATAATTGAAGTTTATTTGTAACTTTTATTGTTTAGGCACAAGGCTAAGAGATAACAAGGTACTCAAATCACTAAAACTCCAGAAATGTGGTTTGAGTCCAGTGAGCATCTGTGAATTGTGCGATGCTATTAGTATGAACACCACATTGACTTTACTTGATTTAGCAATGAACATGTTTGACAACAAAAGCATGACCTGCCTTGGTAAGTTTGTAATAATGTGTTGTATGTTTTCTAATCAATTCTGATTTATTCTCTCCTCAGTAAATCTATTGACCAGCAATCAAACATTGCAACACCTAAACTTAGTAAGGTGTGGTCTGGATGATGCTGCAATATATTCACTGGTGAAGGGTCTTAGAAACTCTACACTGTGGTCATTGAAGCTCTGGGACAATACTTTCACAATCTCAGGAGCTAATGAGCTTTGTCTTGTGATGAAGGGCCATCCAACACTTGTTAAATCTAATGTAAAGATGCCCAGCCACTTCATGAGATTATGGATATCATATGATTGTGGAGGCACTTCATATGTCCCCTGATTTGATTTCAAATTGTTTATACATGTACTTCAAATGTGTAATATTACAGGGAGTTGAGCAATATGTGTCATATGGCAGATCTTAATATCCAGAAATGTGAGGTCACCAAAATTATAGAGTCTTTGTTTAGCAATACAAAAATTATATTGAATTGATTGTTCCTGGAGGCAAAATACATGCAGTATTTATCATTCAGCTCTACATTTTCCAAACCTAATTATTGTATTCAACATCTTTTCATTTCGCATTGAGACAGTTTACTCCAACAAATCATAGTCTAGGTACGAGACCATTTATAAACATAGGAACCTAGCACCAAAATTGTGGTGCTTGCCACTGTAGAAGAAGACCACCCTGGTACCATCTTCCGCATGTATGGATGGAGCTGCATGGCTGGTTGGTGACGATCAATTCTGTTTACATGCACAACCCTTCTCTGTGGTCCGTCAGAAATTTCAACATTCATCGGTGTATGCTGTCACTATCCAATTTCCTTCCCAGCGAGGGTCCAGCTTCCCAGCAGTTGGTACACATGCATGTATACACTGTATATAATATTATAACCCTTAAGGCACTTCCGCAATGGAATTCGCACGACCTATACCACTTCAAATTTAAAGGCAAACGCAATCCGGATCAATCCGCATTTAGAGCATCGTGCACACTTCACACTATATAGATAGGCATAAACAGATCGATGCAGTTTGTACGTACCCGTCACAAATACACCACACTGCGCCGTCTGGCCAGGGATCGATGTTTAATATCCCTGGTCTGGCACTGTAGTTATGAGGACACTCGCGATCGATTTGAGGACACTCGGGCCTTCGTGGGGATATGCATGGGGATATAGCTCGAGGTCTAATATAATCAACATGCATACATATCATGCGACGGAATTTAAAACATAAAATTAACTCACTAATAAGTAATATCAGTTGTAGCATTGAGCTATACTCACTTATTATAGGCACTGATTTATAGGTTTGGGTAATCAACCTCAGGCTATATATGCTAGAGATCAGGTCGTATCGTGTGGCTAGACATATATAATATTGCATCCTACATGTATCCATGGTTATAGTGGTAACACAGATAAACTTGTGTGGAGGAGTTGGGAGTTCTGATGGCCACCACCATAGTTATCCATTTGCCTCCATGCCCCCTGACCACCACTGCCATTCACAAGAAAAACAAGATATTGACTTATAAGAATAAAACAAGATATTGACAAACACAGTGACAACATACATGTACAACATTTGCACACAGGTCATGTAAAACAGAATGGTTGCTATTGGCAACACCCTCAAGGTTGTTGTTCAACAGGGGTATTCCCCTCCTTTGTCACAGCACAGTCCAGCTTTGCTGCCTCCTCACATGACCTAAGGGGACATGGAGGGGAACAAGTGGCCTCTGCAGGGAGACTGGAGGAGGTTGTCATGGTAACATCCTCTCCCCCAACATGTTCAGAAGGAGCAGGTACGTTGCCATAGGAACTGCTCTGCACTGCTATGGGTTCCAGCAAAACTAATGCAGTCTGCTTAGAGGGTGAGGTGTGAGGGGTGTCTGGAGTGATGATGGAGGTATGAGGGGTGTCTGGAGTGATGATGGAGAACATCTCCACATACTCAGTAGAGCCACGGTTATGTCTGGTGGCTGCCCTGGGTGATGACTGAGGAACACCGCCCAATGGAACTTTAGCTATAGGAGGGAGGGGAGAGCTGTTACATGTATGTAACATAACCCCACTCCCACCACCACACCACTCCCACCATCACATTACACCACTACCAACACACCACAACACTCCCACTATGGCACCAAACCACTCCCACCATCACGCCATCACCACTCCCACCATACCACTCCCACCATCCCACCACACCACTCCCACCATACCACTCCCACCATCACAAGCTCACCTCCTATGATGGGGACACGTGACAGTTGCTCAGTGGAAGTTGCGGGCAAGACTTTAGGCCTGATCTCATCATAGAAGTTCTGCACACTAGCCTTGTCAATGGTGTCATATGGATGGCGGGCCATCTCCATCGCATTGACACTCAGTGTGGCCATCTTCTGAGACTTTAAGCTCATGGTGTGCTCTGTATAGAAGGAGGTAAGGTGTGGGGAGGAGGGAAGAGGGAAGGTGTGAGTACTCATCCTCAGTCTATGTACCAGTACATGTATCGATACAATAACATCTACATATTGCTACATTAGCTACTGCACAATTGGCTCCACAAGTATGAGAACAGACAAACAATGTTGCATACGCCAAATATTAAATTTAATGTCACATGTACATGTAAGTTTCACCAGCCACATGTTAAGATCACACCCTACACTGTTCAGACGTACCTCTCCACATTGAGTTGGGACATGGTGATGGGGCCATGGTAGTGTAGTTGTCGTCAGCTGGAAGGGCTGGGGATGAGGATACAATATGCTGACATGTACAGACATACACATGTACACACCACTACAGAAATGTTACACTTTATCACTCTGCTCATCACAAAATGTTAGGACTACCTCCTCCCCACACCTTACCTTCTCCCCCACACCTTACCTTCTCCCCCACACCTTACCTCCTCCCTACACCTTACCTCCTTCCAATACCCTTCCCTCTTCACCACTTCTCCCCACACCCTTTCCTCTTACACACACACACACACACACACACACACACACACACACACACACACACACTCTCACCTCCATTCTCAATACTTTTGCCATACACTCGCTTCCTGCAGAGGGTGGTTGCCATATCAACACATTAATAAACACCACGCACCAGTCAAAGGCTATTACCTCTTCCCCCTCCTGGAGAGCACAAACACACAGATCACTGGCACCAACACCACCAGGACAATAGCCAACACTATCAGGCTGGCTAGGAAGGCCAAGCTGATGCTGGGATTGGATAGGAAGGACTGGCTTGATAGGTCTGGGGAGGAGAGGGATCCTCGGTTACCATCATGACCAAATAAGGCCATTAATGAAGACCACACCTTCTGAGCAGGAAGGTGGGAGGGTCACCACACTGCTGGCCACACCCTCTCCCACTTCATTGAAGGCAGATACTTGGCAAGCCAGCTCCCTGCAGCTTGTTGCCACGGCAATGGCGAGAGAATAGAGGGGAGTGGCACTTTGGACAAAAGTAACTCCTGAAACTGATGCTCCACCCACAGAGGAGGAGTCTAGGGAGAGTGCGCTGTCATGGCAACGGAGGACAAAGCCCCTGAGGTGGTCATTGCTGGCAGCCTCTGGGGCCACCTCCCATGTGAAGTTGAAGGTTTGGGTGTCTGCACTGGAGGACAGGAGAGTGGCCTTGAGGAGGGTGGGAGGGGCAGCTGGGACTGTAGATAGCATAGGTGTGTGTGCGTGCAGCAATATGTGAAGTATGACGATGAATATTTGATCACTATCTACTTTCTCGCCCTTCCCTTTCTCCCTCTCCCCTTCACTATACCTCCCCTATGCACTCACCTCTCTGTGCACCAGTATCATTCGGTCCATCTCCAGCTGTTGTCATGGCAACCAAGATGGAGAAGAAGCAATAATGATTAGTACTGTGATGTTGTGGTCTATATGACATGATGAACTGACAGTAATGGTGGGTACAGAGGTATGTTTAATACTATGGAGCAGTTGTACAGAGTGTTGGGATTGGCAAGGAGAAGGGCAGAGACAGTTGTAGTATAGTTATGTTGTATTTCTATTTAGTGCCTTGCACTTGGGGTCATCCTTTTGTACATGCTTTTCTGTATGGTTGGTGTCATGAACCTTGTCGGTGTCTAGAACACACTATATTACAACAGTGTTGCCAGGGGCAACCACCTGGGCCTGCAGGGTTAGTGGTCCCGCCCCCTCAGCTAAGCACTGAAGAGTGTAGCCAGAGACATCGCTAGGTGACGTCCAGTTGGCCTGGAGCAGGGCCTTATGGGTGTGGTCTTGGGGAGGGGTGAGAGGCTGGATCACCACACCCACTGGAGCTGGAAGGGGACTAGGATGGAAGGAGAAAGGAAGGAGGATGGGAAGGAGGAAGAGATAGTAAGTACATCAACTGAACTTGAAGCCTCAGTTTCCACTTAGTATTTATATTACCACTTTTAAGATTTCAACAGTCTAAGTGTACATAGTACAGTTTGCTTACATACATACATACATACATACATACATACATACATACATACATACATACATACATACATACATACATACATACATACATACATACATACATACATACATACATACATACATACATACATACATACATACATACATACATACATACATACATACATACATACATACATACATACATACATACATACATACATACATACATACATACATACATACATACATACATACATACATACATACATACATACATACATACATACATACATACATACATACATACATACATACATACATACATACATACATACATACATACATACATACATACATACATACATACACACACACATACATACATACACACACTATAACTTACTAGTAGCAAACAGCAGTGGCTCGGACACTGGGCTCATCGTTATGACTACCTTCTGGAGGTCAGAGTACACAAAGGCCCTCACAGAAGCCATGTAGGGCATTGATGACTGCAGGCCAGGAAGGATGTACGATATCTGGTCCCCAGTCCTAACATCAGGAAGGAAACGTTCAATGTGGTCAGCAATGGAGGTAGCATTGGAGGGAGAGAGAACCACTTCATATCCAACAAGTTTGAACCTCCTTGGTAGGGAGGGGAGGATGTGGAGGGAGGGGAGGATGTGGAGGGAGGGAAAGGGATTGTGGATATGGAGGGTAAAGTGTGTGGATGCGGAGGGGAGGGTGTGTGGATGCGGAGGGGAGGGTGTGTGGATAGGGAGGGGAGGGTGTGTGGATAGGGAGGGGAGGGTGTGGATGGAGGGGAGGGTGTGGATGGAGGGGGAGGGTGTGTGGATGTGTGGATAGGGAGGGGAGGGTGTGTGGGTAGGGAGGGGAGGGGAGGGTGTGGAGGGAGTATAGGATGAGAACAGAAAATGAGAGGAAATGAGAGGGAAGGGTGGGTTTTAATTTGAATTAGGGATAATTAACCTAGTTGGCATTTCATTCACATCTTATTGAATTAAGCATTGCAAAGGATTGCCCTTCGAATTTTCTTAGAGCCTCCAGTAATGATATTACTCAGCCCAGAGACCTAACAACACACCGCAGAATGGTAAACACATAATATATATTATTGGTACACACAGCAAAAAACAACACTCCCACACACACACACACACACACACACACACACACACACACACACACACACAACACACGCACACACACGCACACACACACACACACACACATGCACACACACACACACATACACACAGACTTACTGTCCAACTGATCTGGACAGAGCTATACCCCACGCTGACCAGATTGATTATATGATTGCTGGACAAAAATCTCCATGGAATCACAGCTCAGTTGTGTTTGAGCATGATGGCACGTATATTACAATATACTCGTACGTTAAAACGTAATATTTAATATAAGACATTTAATGGGTTTACCTCAGTCAACAATAGATCGAACAGCTTTCTGTGCCTTAATAGACGGTCCAAGGCTAAGACAGCTAGACAAAGGCCCTTGTTGAAAAGGTTGGGAACGCGGCACACCGAGGCTTGTGACAATTTATAATTCTGGTGGTTTCCAGTCCATGTAATAATTAAGTTCCTTGGAAAAACTCAGTAACAGAAATTGGCCAATGGTAGGTTTTAACCCTTGCTTTTCCTATTCGGACACCAGACCCACATACTAGTAACAGTACAGTTCTGCTGATTGGACTAAACAAAAAGGTTATACATGTATAATGTGTATTATAATAGTATCAGCAATACATTCACAAGTCTTTCATTCAATAGTAATATATACATGTAGAGATCCACTATTCACATGCACGGTACTTTCGATTTTATAAATACCGGCAATCCGCATGCATACATAACACAACATATATACTACAGTCTACATGTATCTACATGTACGCGACTACATACATTATATTCTAATTCCTCGGGTCATAGTTATATACGACCTTCACAAGGCAAAGAGCCATTTCCAGGAAGTTAGTACACCCGGACCATTTTTGGTAACTCAGACAAATTTTTTTGATTGGCATCAAAAATGATCCGGGGTTGGACCAATTCTGGCAGCGAAAAGTGGTCAATTTTCGCGTGACAGAGCCACACATGTACACCTGACAGCGATACATTATGATTGACGAAATTCTATTACATATTCATACGCCACAATTGTTACGTAAGATCTAGCAAGTACTATATAGCTATACTGAAACGTTTGGGTCTGGGTACGAGACTATGCAGGGCTTAATTAAAGGAGAAGTTGCCACGTAAATAGTTACGATTGCGCTGCGCGAACCGATGCGCAAAACCCGCTATAAAAGGCGCTAGACTGCTCGGGGACTTTCCTCAAATACGTCATGACTAAATGGCGAAAGGTTGGTCGTTTTGTACTTGCGTTTTCAATCGGTTACCCTGTTACTTTTTGGACCAAAAAACAGAGGCAATTGGTTATCTATGTAGCTTTTCACAAAGAAATACACCAGTATAGACCGATCGTGATCGAGTTCTCTGCGATCCATGCCACACGTACGTTGTGCGCTACAACAGGACGTGCGAGTTCTATATAGGCCTAGTTCATTGTACTGAGTCTCGACTGATCCTATATAGACTTTTACTTTCATCTTCGAATCTGTTCACCGAGTACTAGAACTGTTACTTGAAGCGGTGACGATGTGCGCTGTAAACCGCATACGTCTCTCTTACTCTTACGCCCGGCTTATATTACCATCACCCAGGCCAGGTATAAACGAACAAAACATCACAATGAAACACAAAAAGAAGGCTGTAACAAACAGCGTTACGTATTGCTACCACTGGCCCTGATTCGCTTGCTATCTCCAGCCACATCTTCACGTGCTTCAGTTGTTTTCCCCGTTTGGTATGCTGGCAATGGCACAAACATTGATAACTGATGTTCCACAAAATGAAACAAGTAAGGATATGTATATAGGTATTTCAGACAGCAGATCGTTGAGGTGAAGCCCAGTGTGAGAGGTAGAGGATGTGAGTGTGAATGTGGGTGGAGGTGTGAGTATGGGTGGAGGTGTGATATGGGTATGGGTGGTGTATGTATGGATAAAGGTGCAAGTGCGAGTTGAGGTATGAGTGGGCATGTGAGTTTGGGTGTAAGTATGAGTATGGGCGGAGGCGGAGGTAGTGAGTATGTGTGGAGGCGTGACTATGGGTGAATGTATATACAAATGAGGGTGAGGTGTATGGGTGGAGGTATGGATGTGGGTAGGGATATGAGTATGTGAGTATGGGTGGAGGTGGAGGTAGTGAAGGTGGTATAGGTGGAGTGGGGTGAGTCACAAACATTTTCATTCTTGATGATGACTCTAAATAAAGCCTTGTGGGCCCATCAAATGTAGATCATTATAGAAGGTGTGGTGCAAGACAAGTTAGCAAACACACATAAACAAACACCCACACCCACATCTATGTTGATGCATCTGGTGTGGGGGGGGGGGGGGGGGACAATGTATTAATGTCAAAAACCTAGTGAAGATATTGTGAGATCCCAATGTATGGTACACATATGAACATATTCTCGGAGCAGTACATGCACAGCTACAAGTGTATTATATATCACCTTACAGATATAGGATAGCATGTACAATTTCACAATACATATCCATACCTTACAACTTCATAAATCATTATCATCATCCTCTTGGCATTCTTCGCTTTCACTGTCCACATACTCTTCATCTAATAAAGATGCATCATCGGGTGACACCAACTCGTCATTTGCATCATCCTCCTCCTCAAGTGACCTAGTATAAGGGTGAATTGTATAAGGATTTGTTGCCATCATTAGCTACATGTAAACCTACTGTAAAGATGAGATATTCTTCAGGATGTACGTATTCCAGATGTTACGTACGAATTGAAAGGTTTTCTTCTTTAATACATTGTAAGTGCTATGATGGTCCGGTCGGCGAACATCAAGGTATTCACCATGACTTGTTGATGCCCGTTGTGTGTTTTCATTCTAAAAGAAGTGGTCATATTGTTCACAACCATCACATGCACAAAACTCACCCAATCCATCACAGCCAGGTTCATCCGCATTTTAAAGGTGTTAGTATGAAAGTGTATCCTCTTGGGCAGGTAGGTTAGTAGCTGGTGGTTAAATGACTCCATCCAGAAGGTGTCGCAACACTGGAAAAAGGACTTAATTTAGATATAACTAGCAATGCCTTCATAAAGCTGCATACACGACAGAATGACTCAGCAAAGCGGTAGATAAGGGTTCTCTGCAGTGCATCCTCATATGCTTGAATGGCTTCAGGCATAGTCAGAATCTTCCTCTTTGGGTGGTAACCTGGCTGGCGACAACGACTTTCTGAGTGCAATTAAGGTGGTGACCCTAGTGGAAGCAACAAAAAAAAAAAAAAAAACATTCACACACACACAACGACCGGACCATCATTGTTGCATGTATAAAATGCACACTCCACATGTATGCATGCACACCTAGTACCTGAAAGTGCTGGCTTATATTCATAATCATGTTGCATAGAATGTCAGGGTTGCCAGCACAGTTCTTCATGCACCAGTACAGGTGTACTTTGGTACTCCTTGCTGATAAAAAAAAGGACAGCACAGCTCATACCCTTGTCTGAAAGTTCTGCAAACCACGTCTTATCTCTAGTTTTAACAGTCCCTGCACAGATCTTTTTTTAGCTCTTTAGCCACATTCTTCGTGCCTGCATGATTGCAATCACTACACACCATATAAAATTTGATACCATACCATGCCATGTGTCATAAGAATTGACCAATCCAAGTTGTTCAACATACGTCTTTATGGTGGACTGGTAGTCATGGGCTACCTCTGTGACGTTCAACCCTACATTATAAATTGGATGCATTTATGTATGTGTAAATATTTAAAATAATAACACAAACCTCTGGCTATAACTTGGGGTAAGACAACTTTCATACATGCCACCTCTCTAGTCTGTGCTACTCTATGCTCTGGTCTAGAGAGAGTGGAGATCCCAACAATCCTACGTGTACTGCTTTGCAAAAATATATGAACACAGAGTACAAACATGCATACACACACCTGCCAGCCATACAGGGTACTGTTGAGTGGTATGCATTCGCACTAGAATCATGCCGTGCATCAGTGATGACCCACTGTTATAAACACATAAATTAAATCGATTGTATAAACCATGAGAAAACACATCATACCTCTCCACTTGTGGCGTACTCAGGGTTTGCCTTCACACGTTGCACTGCTGCATTCATAGATTCTTCTGCTGAATCTGCTACAATTTGCTGGTACTGTCTGTCTATGTATACTTAAGAACCAGATTACAACATTACATCAATCACCAACGTATTACTGGTTAGTCATCTGTACCTACCTGAATGGATGTATTTACATGACACTACACCTATCTCTGCAAACTTGCAAAAGTTCATGAACTGAGATGGCAACATGTCAGCACTAGTAAAGGCATGGATGAGCCTGCATGCATGGAGTGCAAGCAAAATTATTACTAGATGTTGACATGTTGTGCAGTACATGAGCATAGCTACTTGCTTTTGGCTTGCCAAGTAGTGGCCCGCAAGAACTCTTTAAGAAGCCCAAGTGCGAGCCACTTCGCAGTGTGGGCAGACAAAGCGAATTCGCACAATGCCTCCTTTCTACACATTAAAACGAATAGAATGCAACCAGCATAGGAGGATTTATGTACCTTTACAAAGGACTCCAGCTGCCAAGTGGGACGTGGTCTACAGCAGTGTTGCTGTGCCAAGCCCTGACAGAGACACCTAATAGCCTTGTGCTCAACCACACAGAGCCTCTGGTCGTCTTTGTCTTCATCTCCTGTGTACATGCCTATATAAGAAAGGGCAGCATAAAAGCCAATGCACGCAGGCCTTTTATTCTATAACTATGCATGTATGTGCATATACGCGTACCGGCGTATGATATGCCTATTGTACGTTATGAAGTTATTAGGCCTCGACACATTTATAAAAGTATAGTACACGTACCGGCTGTGTCCAAGAAGGAAGGAGTGGACTGGATGGTGGAGGGGGGCGTCGATGGGATCGAAAGCACAATGTCCAGCATCGCATTCAACAGGGCGGCATTATCTGGCCTTTGAGAGGTACTTTCATCAGGAAAAAGGATACGCCTGGCACTGTCTACACGGAGTTTGAAGGCATCCTTCTCCGCCTCAGATGAGAAAGTCATTCCAAGCGAGAACCTACATCCAGCTGTCGCCATATTTACCAGTTATCTTCACGTGCCCGGTAATTACATTAATAGTACAAAGGACGCGTTCGAGTTATGAGCTTAACGATTAGTTTTACTGGACTGTGTGTTTTAGTAGACGTGTCACTGTGTAGCAGGACCCGGATACTATAGTACGGTTCACAGAACGCCATATTTGGCCGCTTAAAACCGGCTGGCCGTTCAAAAATTGAGCAGTCTACGCCCTTTTATACCGCCTCTTCTCCTTTATTAAGCAAGAAATGCAACCAGTTTTGAAATGCATGTATTGCATGCACGCTGTTATAACAGATCAGCAGCCCATCATAGTGCATGGTTTCTTGTGAAATTCATTTATATGTATCTGCAAGGATGTAGTAGTACACAAAACTGCATCCGTAAGGTATAGACGTATATACAATAATAAATCAATAGTTTGGACCCTTCATCGTGATGTTATGGGATTGAATTGCTATGCACTACATGCAGTGTACTGTTAAAAAAAAAAAAGAGCACCAAATAAATCATTAACTTCATTGCATAAATTTTTTCGCAATGAATTAATTTTATTACCCGCAAAAATGGCGGAAGAGTAAACAAGTGAAGTAAGTGCGATGTCATTTGCAACTGAGGACAGGAGCGTACAGCAGAAAGTGTTTGATAGTTTTTACGATAAGTTGGTGAAGACCCTAGCACCTCAAGATGTGGCTGCAGGGTGCTATTCAAAACATATAATCACATATGCAGAGCTCGAAGATGTACAATTAACTGGCCGAACGCAACAACAAATGAATGCAGTACTGTTACGTGCCGTCAAGGGATCCATAATAATTAATCCAGACACAGCCTTCTCCACTTTTCTCGAGGTACTTAGCACGGAGAAAAAATACGATCCACTCGTGAAAGATATACGTAAGTTCATTAAGAAAGAGGATAAGTATTGACATGCACATCTGCACACCCAACATAGGTGAGAAATTATCAGAAACTAGCACTAGTTCAATCGTGTCCACGAGGTCGAGGTAATCCATGGTAGTCTCGTTGTTTCAAAATTGTATGTACGTTAATTGCTGGCACACGAACCATAAATTTCATCCTTTAGGCCATATTTTTTTCTCAACATGCATATTAATGGTACCTAATGAATTATTACACTCAAGTAGACATGAGCCCCTCCTATTTATGTGCATAAGCATTCAACCTATGTTTGCAAACTGGGATGGAGACTACACATATGTCAGTTTTACAATCTATTGTGTACTTGTGTGAGCTCTCTGACTGTATAATATAAAATGTAGTAAATGATGTGAATGACTCTGAGAACTATTGCTTTTCAAATGTGCACATTGAATAAAACTTGAATGCTATAAACTTTGTGTTCTTCTTACAAACATGTACATGTACATATCACAGTAGGCAAACTTTCAATTGCCTTGGTTTTACACAGAAGTGGTTTCCATTGCTATTGGGGTACGTTGAACCTTATTTGTAGTTGTGTAACTTTTGAAAATTATATTCATATACTATAGGACATATTTTCTGGGTACATGTATTGCTGGCATAGCAATATTAGTGGACTACGCCTGGTGGAGAAGTGAAGCCGGTAAATATGTGTCTATATTGTAGGAACTTAGCGGTGATATTTGAAATCTCTCTGTATTTAGCTGTCCCACTTGGTGTGAGCAGATATGCAAATCACTTGATAGCTATATACAATAAGAATCAAGCAACTGTTGAATGGCCAAATGTCCAAATTAGTTATGTTAACTTAGCAATAGTTGAGAGCATGATTAAGGACTTTACGCAGAAGGAAGAAGATGATTGCATTCTGGCAATGATGCAATCAAATATCGAAGAAGTTCAAAAGCATAAAAAGCCCCTAAACATTAGTCAGGTAGGTGTGTTGGTACTTCTGAACACTTCTGTGTACATACAAAAAAATTATACATGCAGTCATTGCAGTCATCCGTTATAATCCATATTTGCATCATATTTGATATGAGCCCAACTGCATGTGTATAGGTTGTTGGCTTGTTAGAAAATGGAGAGAGATCTCAAGCTAGCTGCATCATAGTGGAAGGGATTCCTGGAATAGGAAAATCGACATTCAGCTATCATCTTGCAGTCTCTTGGGCCAAAGGGGAGATCCTTCAAAGCTACCATCTTGTTGTCCTCCTACGCTTGAGGGATGAGAGGATGCAGAAAGCCGAGTATGTGACTGATCTTATCTATCATATTGATAAAAGTTTGATAACTGTTGTCGTGGATTGGATTACCTCAAATGAAGGAGATGGTGTGATGTTGATTCTTGATGGCTATGATGAGCTTTCTCCTAAGATGCAAACATCATCCATCTTTGCTGAAATCATCAAAGGGAATGTGCTGCCTAAGATGACAGTGCTAGTGACAAGCCGACCTTCAGCTAAAAAAAGCATCCTAAAGCTCGCCCCACAGAATTCTCAGTACATTCAGCTGATTGGTTTTGGTAAAAAAGAGATCCAACAATACATTAACAGTATCTTTAACCACAGCGAAGTCCTAAGGGTCCAGCTGAATACATATCTTGAACACTATCCACACATCTATGGCTTAATGTATGTACCTCTTAACTGTGCCATTGTTGTACAGATCTTAAGAGATCAGATGAGCAGTAAGAGCCAACCTCCTCAAACTTACACTGAAGTGTATCAAGTACTGATCAAGACACTTTTGAAGCGTCACCAAGAGAAGCCAGTCAAGTCTGCTGAGAAACCCAATACCATCTCTGGTAAGTGCAAGTAAGTAAGATTAATCTGATTGTTATCTAAATTTAATGTGCATTTAAGTGGGCATCATTTTACCGGCATTCATGTATACAATGGGAAATCAGATCTGATCCATTATAGTTCAACCATCAGAGAGACCATTAAGATTCCATTGGCTTGATGATGTGTCAGATGAAACAATTTCACAACTGCTACTACTGGCCAAGCTAGCATATGATGGCATTAGAGAAGATCAACTGATCTTCCATGGATGGAATGATGTGGAGACATTAGGTAGGGGTGTGGTCTGTTCTGACTACCAAGTCAGTTGTGGTATACTATATTTATGCATTTTGATTTCATGTCATGCCATTTCAGATATGACATGTATTTCCATAAAAGTTATGTTCCATTGTGGTATACAGGTCTTCTGCAAAAGGTTCCAGATCTGTACTTGGAGAGCTCTGGTTCCAAGTTCTCATATCACTTTATCCATAAAACTGTACAAGAGTTCATGGCTGCCTTGTATGTATCATCACTACCTCCTGGTGAGAGGGCAGAGTTTATAAGGACTCCCTATTGGGAGAGCAACATGATAATGGTGAAGAGGTTCATGGCTGGTCTGACCAAGTTTCAATCACAAGATGATATACGAACTATCCAAGCATTCAAGGAGTTAGGATTCCAGGAAGATGGAATACGACTTCTTGAAATCCTCCATTGGTTGTTTGAAGCGCATGACCCTGATCTTGTAAAGAGGTCTTTGTATGACAGCAGGAGGGGCTGGGAGTTGAAATTGAATCATAATACTTTCAATCCTTTTGACTGTTATGTTCTCGGCTACTGTATTGCCAACAGCAGACATGGAGGATGGAGCCTTCAGCTACATGATTGCTCCATCATTAAAGAGTGCATGAAGATGCTGAATGAAACAGCCTTTGATTACATCATGGATATTGATCTCAATAACAGTACCGAGCTGGAGGACGAAGGAGCTAGTGTTCTAGGTGAGCTAAACGCCGCGTCATAATTAGCTATGTGTACTATAACTAATATATAATACTGTTTTCTCTTCCGATGTTATGCTCCACCTCTCTGAAAATATATAAATTAGTACCATGAGGGGGAGCAGTTTGGCCTGGTGAGGTGATATATATTTTTTTCAAGCACACCCACTTTTTATGTGATTCCACTCAACCATGCAGCCTTTTGGTGTATAATTTTTCATTTTACAATCTCACGTTTATCCCTCCTATTACTAATGTGGAATATGTCTACAATGTTCTACAAACTCGAATGGTGTATATACCCTTACATGTACCTCGATACCTCGAGTGCATGGAGATTGATGTCCACTTTTATGTAATAGATAGACACTGGAACCGAGGTATCCACATGATTTAGAATCCCCGAGGGCCCTGGGCTGTAACATCCCGAGTGGTAGCGAGGGTGCTACTAAGGGCCCGAGGGATTCTAAATCATGTGGATCCTGAAGGGAACAGTGTCTAACTGGTTTAGACTATAGCAACGCGCATGTCAATATGTTTACGTACGTACATGTACTGTACCGTTAAAATTGTATTGCGCATGCACGGTTTCTGTATCAACCGTAAAAAGTTATATGAAAATTTGTTGACTTGCTCATTGACGATTGAGACTGAGAGTTCAAAAAACCCTCGTGAAGACTTGCCATCGTGACTCGCGAAGTAGAATGGTAGACGGCGGGTACTCAAGTCTGTTGACTCGCGACTCAATTGTTGTACAGGAAGATACTAGAGCATGTACTCCGATATCAGTCTACCACTTCGAAGATACGGAAAATAAGGCATGTTCATCGCGGAAAGCTATTGGTGTTCATAGCGCAATTTGACCATTTTACATTTTTAAAAACATTTGACCTGGTAAATGAAATCGGTGAGGGCTATTAAGACCAAAAGTGTTCCTAACTCTGCGATTAATTTTCTGTATGTTCGAGCCAGTACTATAAAATCACTCTAGTCCCCAAACCGCGGGTATTCTAAGTGCCAGCGGGCGGGTATTCTACCGTAGAATACCCCGCCCACTGGCATTTAGAGACTCGATTACGCTATAATGAGGTCTTTACGAAACATATGGTACCTGCAATAGACCAATCAGATTTGCGAGATTCCATTATGCTATAGACATGTAGTACTGATGGAATTGTTTACCTTATTCCATAGCGACAAAGATAAGAAATAGCAAGGTCCTCAATAGACTTCACCTCATGAATTGTGGACTAGGTCCCAATGGCCTTCGCAATGTGTGCAGTGCTATTGGAAATAATACCACATTGACAAGTCTTGATCTATCATTAAACACGTTTGATGAAGAAAGCATTGCTAGTCTTGGTAAGTTCTTATACATGTACATGTAAGTATAATTGCATTAATGTAGTGGTGATAGAAGCTGTCTTGTGTTAATTGTCAGTTCTCCATTGAGACATGCATGCATCCTTAATGATTGTTTTATCTTGTTTCATTAGGGGGTTTTATTAAATTGTCCTACTAGTATACTAAATAATAAATGTACAGAAATGCACACGCTATAAGAGCTATAATACATACTTCAGTTCTTCAACACCGTGAATTTTACATGATCAAAATGGCGCTTAGATTTTGCAATGTTCTACCTTCTCAACTACACCTGCAGAATCTTGACAAAAATGTGTATTCTGTTAATTCCATTGTGCACGTTTGTATTGCAATATCAGTAGCTTAAAATTATCACAATGCGTGCACTATCACAATTGCTAGCAGTATATATCCCATAATTGAAGTTTATTTGTAACTTTTATTGTTTAGGCACAAGGCTAAGAGATAACAAGGTACTCAAATCACTAAAACTCCAGAAATGTGGTTTGAGTTCAGTGAGCATCTGTGAATTGTGCGATGCTATTAGTATGAACACCACATTGACTTTACTTGATTTAGCAATGAACATGTTTGACAACAAAAGCATGACCTGCCTTGGTAAGTTTGTAATAATGTGTTGTATGTTTTCTAATCAATTCTGATTTATTCTCTCCTCAGTAAATCTATTGACCAGCAATCAAACATTGCAACACCTAAACTTAGTAAGGTGTGGTCTGGATGATGCTGCAATATATTCACTGGTGAAGGGTCTTAGAAACTCTACACTGTGGTCATTGAAGCTCTGGGACAATACTTTCACAATCTCAGGAGCTAATGAGCTTTGTCTTGTGATGAAGGGCCATCCAACACTTGTTAAATCTAATGTAAAGATGCCCAGCCACTTCATGAGATTATGGATATCATATGATTGTGGAGGCACTTCATATGTCCCCTGATTTGATTTCAAATTGTTTATACATGTACTTCAAATGTGTAATATTACAGGGAGTTGAGCAATATGTGTCATATGGCAGATCTTAATATCCAGAAATGTGAGGTCACCAAAATTATAGAGTCTTTGTTTAGCAATACAAAAATTATATTGAATTGATTGTTCCTGGAGGCAAAATACATGCAGTATTTATCATTCAGCTCTACATTTTCCAAACCTAATTATTGTATTCAACATCTTTTCATTTCTCATTGAGACAGTTTTCTCCAACAAATCATAGTCTAGGTACGAGACCATTTATAAACATAGGAACCTAGCACCAAAATTGTGGTGCTTGCCACTGTAGAAGAAGACCACCCTGGTACCATCTTCCGCATGTATGGATGGAGCTGCATGGCTGGTTGGTGACGATCAATTCTATTTACATGCACAACCCTTCTCTGTGGTCCGTCAGAAATTTCAACATTCATTGGTGTATGCTGTCACTATCCAATTTCGGGTCCAGCTTCCCAGCAGTTGGTACACATGCATGTATACACTGTATATAATATTATAAGCCTTAAGGCACTTCCGCAAATTTAAAGGCAAACGCAATCCGGATCAATCCGCATTTAGAGCATCGTGCACACTTCACACTATATAGATAGGCATAAACAGATCGATGCAGTTTGTACGTACCCGTAACAAATACACCACACTGCGCCGTCTGGCCAGGGATATTTAATATCCCTGGTCTGGCACTGTGGGGATGTAATAACATTACATCAGGAGATAGTTAGGGCTTTAGGGTTAGGGTTGCGAGGCGCGAAGCGCCGACGATGCCGACTCCGAATCCGGGGTCAAATTGCACCCGCGGTGCTGTCCAGACACTCTTCATTGAAAAAACACCGCCTCGTCCCGAGTCCGCTTCGCGGACGAGGCGCCTTCGGCGCCGTACTGCGCGCTTCGCGCGCTATACTAACTCGCCTATGCATGGGGATATAGCTCGAGGTCTAATATAATCAACATGCATACATATCATGCGACGGAATTTATTTAAATTAACTCACTAATAAGTAATATCAGTTGTAGCATTGAGCTATACATAGGTCCAATGGACACTCAAGCACGTGACCAAAATCAATGAATATTAAATTTGGTTGGCAAATTTATTGTCCGTGCCTAAGAAATGGTTGTTAGTTGCTGTGCGATTGGTTGTAGAAGTCGCCATGGTGAACGTTCTAGCCTTGGATTTTATCGTTTTACATATAAGAATCATCCCTGACAACAGAAATGGATAAAAGGTAGAACAGGTTGGCCGTAGCAGACCGTGGCGAATGGTCGGGCTACGCCCAACTACTGGATGCCCATAGTACACTCGCGGATCTGTGGTGACTATATATTGTATCTGGTATGTATGTGTCATTCGCATGTGGGATCGAGCGCTTCAGCTTCACTATGTCAGTTTACGCTCAGGAAAACCTACCAGTAAACATCCGTCGGGTCCCCAGACCCAGCAATGATGTAGACTTCGTCCTGACTGTGTTCTCGTTTAGGAGGCAAGAAAGATTAAACACTTACCCAGCCATGCATGTGCAGTGACCAGAAAGTATAGAACCGTCAGGTCTGGCTTAGCTATCATCCAAGCTTCGCGTCACCGTGCAACATCAGCCAGGTGAGAGCTGGCTAGGGCTTTGACCCCTATACCAGTGATACCACGCAGTACGAATGCCATTACGTAGACAGAAGACTCGAAGAAATTGTAGGCTTCGAGCTGCTGGCATGAAAGCAGCTGCTCCTGGGTATACGTGCCAGTTCTTTAAAGAAAAATATGCCCATACTCTTTCCTAGTTCATTTGTTTGGGTACCAGGCTAACTCTTTCCGTGGCCACAACGACATATCGCGATGGCTGTTAGATTCCAAGTATGGGACACAACTTAACTGCAGATCAACAGGTTCAAATTTCTGCTTGTAACGACTTTGGCAGCCAAATTTTAGTACGCCGTCCATTAGCATATGTACACACTTGCCAACCAAATTAATAAAACATGAGTATCACGTGATCCGCTGACCTATGTATACTCACTTATTATAGGCACTGATTTATAGGTTTGGGTAATCAACCTCAGGCTATATATGCTAGAGATCAGGTTGTATCGTGTGGCTAGACATATATAATATTGCATCATACATGTATCCATGGTTATAGTGGTAACACAGATAAACTTGTGTGGAGGAGTTGGGAGTTCTGATGGCCACCACCATAGTTATCCATTTGCCTCCATGCCCCCTGACCACCACCACTGCCATTCACAAGAAAAACAAGATATTGACTTATAAGAATAAAACAAGATATTGACAAACACAGTGACAACATACATGTACAACATTTGCACACAGGTCATGTAAAACAGAATGGTTGCTATTGGCAACACCCTCAAGGTTGTTGTTCAACAGGGGTATTCCCCTCCTTTGTCACAGCACAGTCCAGCTTTGCTGCCTCCTCACATGACCTAAGGGGACATGGAGGGGAACGAGGGGCCTCTGCAGGGAGACTGGAGGAGATTGTCATGGTAACATCCTCTCCCCCAACATGTTCAGAAGGAGCAGGTACGTTGCCATAGGAACTGCTCTGCACTGCTATGGGTTCCAGCAAAACTGATGCAGTCTGCTTAGAGGGTGAGGTGTGAGGGGTGTCTGGAGTGATGATGGAGGTATGAGGGGTGTCTGGAGTGATGATGGAGAACATCTCCACATACTCAGTAGAGCCACGGTTATGTCTGGTGGCTGCCCTGGGTGATGACTGAGGAACACCAACCAATGGAACTTTAGCTATAGGAGGGAGGGGAGAGCTGTTACATGTATGTAACATAACCCCACTCCCACCACCACACCACTCCCACCATCACATTACACCACTACCAACACACCACAACACTCCCACTATGGCACCAAACCACTCCCACCATCACGCCATCACCACTCCCACCATACCACTCCCACCATCTCACCACACCACTCCCACCATACCACTCCCACCATCACAAGCTCACCTCCTATGATGGGGACACGTGACAGTTGCTCAGTGGAAGTTGCGGGCAAGACTTTAGGCCTGATCTCATCATAGAAGTTCTGCACACTAGCCTTGTCAATGGTGTCATATGGATGGCGGGCCATCTCCATCGCATTGACACTCAGTGTGGCCATCTTCTGAGACTTTAAGCTCATGGTGTGCTCTATATAGGAGGAGGTAAGGTGTGGAGAGGAGGGAAGAGGGAAGGTGTGAGTACTCATCCTCAGTCTATGTACCAGTACATGTATCGATACAATAACATCTACATATTGCTACATTAGCTACTGCACAATTGGCTCCACAAGTATGAGAACAGACAAACAATGTTGCATACGCCAAATATTAAATTTAATGTCACATGTACATGTACATGTAAGTTTCACCAGCCACATGTTAAGATCACACCCTACACTGTTCAGACGTACCTCTCCACATTGAGTTGGGACATGGTGATGGGGCCATGGTAGTGTAGTTGTCGTCAGCTGGAAGGGCTGGGAACAAGGATACAATATGCTGACATGCACAGACATACACATGTACACATCACTACAGAAATGTTATACTTTATCACTCTGCTCATCACAAAATGTTAGGACTACCTCCTCCCCACACCTTACCTTCTCCCCCACACCTTACCTTCTCCCCCACACCTTACCTCCTCCCCCACACCTTACCTCCTCCCCACACCTTACCTCCTTCCAATACCCTTCCCTCTTCACCACTTCTCCCTACACCCTTTCCTCTTACACACACACACACACACACACACACACTCTCACCTCCATTCTCAATACTTTTGCCATACACTCGCTTCCTGCAGAGGGTGGTTGCCAT
>OX442417.1:5612699-5657699 GCA_949361645.1 Spongilla lacustris | reverse complement strand
CTGCATTCTAATGAATACACTTGGTTGTGTTTCATTACTACACAGGCATGACTGCATTGTGTTCAACATTTGCATGCAGTTAAAAATAAATTAGTTAAAAAGCACTTTTATTTTGGTCCATGCACCCACCTTGAAACATGGCACCTTGCTCAAATCCCAACTGCCGACAAGCGACTTGGGATTCTGCCCTGCTCCAACCATCTGCACACATGGGCAGCCATGCTCCATTGACCAACGTCTGCAGAATTCCTTCACCAGGACAGCAACCTCCAACTAGCTGGATAGAGCCTTCAACTGGTACCAAGGGAGAGGGGAGGGATGGAGTGAGGGAGTGGGAATCTTTAGTGGCTTAGTATTAGCATGATTGCCAGCTAGCTTTCATGCAAGCATGCCAACCAGAACATCACCATCAGGAAAACAATAGACATACAATGCATGGAATGCAGCCAGCTTAAAAATCCATTTGCATAACTCCCAGTGCAGCAGATTGGTGCCATATGTCCCTCCCAGGGGTCCTACGCACCACTCGCACAGCATCCATCAGGCATCAAAGAGATAGCAGATGTCTAGATGGGGGCACTATTGGGCCAAACATCCATTCGTTTCTGTGCTCTATATGAGAAGGTTTTGTTCCTTTCATCTATTCCCATGACAGATAAGTGTCACCTTTGGAATCGAGTTTGGAATGATATATTCTCTAATCAGCTGCAGCTAGCACAGTGCTATGGCTTTAATATGCCACCTCCTACCATCACGTGATAGTTTTGTGCATTTCTATCTCTGAGAGTCTGACAGAGATGGGAGCGAATTAACACTCTAAGATTGATCTGTAAGATTGATCTGATGGTGTCACACTAAACGCGCACACCAGAAAAATGAGAAGTGTACATTATAAATGTACATGTTATTGCAAGCGACAAGTAGTGAGACTGTGAGAGCCTCGTGCCCAGGTAAAGTACACATTTGCACTCGGTAAAGTACGCATTTGTACTCTTGCCATCTAATACATCGATTTCTTAAAGAGCTATAGTGCTGCGTTTTGCACTTTTGTCCGCACTTCGATGCAAAATGTCGCAAGGCTCGCAACATCTTTAACACTTAAAAGTACAGCATGCAATTTACCTGCACACACGACGCTCGATATCGTCTCCGTGTCGGCGAGTAAGCGGCTGACGTTGTTTAACTTGCACGCGAGAAGCGAACTCTCCTTTCCCGTGCACTCCACGTCATCCAGCACGACCCGCGCGACGGGGGGCCAAACGCCGGAATACCCAGTCTGCAGCGCGTCAACGGCGGCCGCGAACCCCATCTGCCTGCACACGACGGTCGCGTCCTGCACGGTCCAGTGGTCGTCCTGGATGACGCCCCAGCTGCCCCGCAGGTACACCTCCACCTGCCCGTCCAGCGCCGTGCGACCTCCGCGGAGCCTCACAGCCTGCTCAGCTGAATCGTGTGTGCACGCATGAGGGGAGAGCAGCAATCAAGTCATCACGTAGCCGCTTCGAAATGCGAGCGCGCCCAAATTATTGTGGGGACGTACGTGGGGGGAGCTCATGCCGACATGCGTGCAGTCAATGGACATTAGCACTTACCTTGTCCGCTCGAAAATTGAAAGCATAGAGAGCAAATCAGGACATAGAATACAAAGTTGTGGCAGTCCATTATCGGACAGGCAAAACAATGTTTGAAACGGCCGAGATACAAAAAAAAAAAAATCACATATGCAAGATAAATGCGAAGAGTGCTCATTTATAATGCCATTTAAAAAAGTCAGCGGAAATGATGTCATTATAAAAAAATCCATCAATTATTATTCGCTTTGCGCTTGATGGCTAGTTTCTCTTCTAATACCTTCGGGATCCTTGGCTTGACTGTGAGGTCCTGTAGACCAGCCCCGAAGCTCTGAAGCGCCTCCATCTTTGAACGCTCTACTCTGGTCATCCGCTTCACGATTGGCACGGATCTGTTTCAGATTGATTAAGAGTTGCAATTATACCAATAATCACACATATTACAAAGAAAAAACCCCACTACGGTTGATTTTAATTATCTGGCATAGTAAAACATATATATACAGATCGAAGTGCTGGGTATTTTTTATTGAGGTGTTATGCTTGTCAATTTAACAATTAGTGACATTACATATCAATGGCAACAAAAGTGTACACAGAAACAATATAAAAGGACTATCTACACACACTGACACATTTTCGCAGGCACTCACACACAAACACACATCACTGTAACACATGCTGTTTACATGCATGTTGCTACATGCATCTCTCATGGTACAAATTTTGTACGTGTGCTTGGTAACATAGCAAATAACCAGCAAATAAAACATGTACCTTATATATGTGAATGTACACTGCAGTGTGCAGTTCAGTACTCACAACAGGCTGACTTACTCTGTGGAACTGCTGTTGTCATTTTGACTGGTTGCCTTTCGGAAACTAGGAAGCCCATCGCGTCCTTCACGCTTAAAGCAATCTTCAAATGTGAGGTTGGCTTGGGACTGTTCATGTGCCAGCTGGTGCCTAAGAGGGTGATCACCATGGTGACATTCACAGACATAATCAGTGCAATGAGTGACATATTAGAAGTGTTTAATCAGATCTACTCTACCAAGAACCCAAATGAATAGAGTAAACTGTCATACTTGTGGAGTTCCAGGCAACATGTTGCTACCCAGGTGTATGGTGATCTAAGATGCCATATTACACAGTTGACCATAAACACTACATTTATTATTATGTTCACATGCTTAATTGATAGGTGCTAATTAACATGATGGTCAAATCCTGATTTTATTGTTGGGAAATTCTCATTGGACTCAATTAGATCTCAATAACTAATGTGTATAGATAGGCCAAAAATTAAAAAAAAGCTAAGTATACAGTAAGTATAGAAGAAACATAAGAGATACATGTACAATGCTATGTTCTTTAAAATTATCACTAAGAAAAAGCTGTGTGTTATGTTATATAAATATGGTTTACCAGATTCTCAAGTCTCAACGTTCAATCACTATACTGTAATGGGAATGGGACACTGAAATGTCATGCAGAACAAATTTCTAAAAACCTGATTGTTACATGTACATGTACTGGTATATATTATAAAGCTTGCTTCTTACATTAACATGTATGTAATGGTAACTTGCACTCCTTCATGACAATGAATCATTATTAAAATAAAAATGGCCGGCCTCTCATAACCCTCCCATACTTTACCTAGCATGACCAGATTGGAAACTGTTACAAAGTGCATCAAATGAGAATGCAGCCTGAATTATATAATTATTATCAAAGGTTGCTCTGCCCATGATCTGTCACATCATGGCATCATTCATCACATTACGGCACCATCCGTTACATCACAGCACCATTCATTAAATCACAGCACCATCCATGACATTACGGCATCATCCATTACATTACGGCACCATCCGTTACATCACAGCACCATTCATTAAGTCACAGCACCATCCATTACATCACAGCACCATCCATTACATCACAGCACCATCCTTGACATCACAGCACCATCCATGACATCACACCACCATCCATGACATCACGGCACACCATCCATTACATCACAGCACCATCCATTACATTACAGCACCATCCATGACATCACAACACCATCTATGACATCACGGCATCATCCATTACATCACGGCACCATCCATTACTGCACAAACATGTTCAGCTACACGAAAAACATGGCAGTTAATTGGGATTCTCACCATAGCTATCCCTCCCCCACACCTCACAGGCTACTGCATGCATTTACAACACAGCTGATAGGACGCCCTGGAGTCATGATGGCTGCACGCCCCACCAGACCCTGTAGTCATGATGGCCGCACGCCCCCAGGCCCTGGAGTCATGATGGCCGCACGCCCCCAGGCCCTGGAGTCATGACGGCTGCACACCCCCAGGATGGAGTCATAACGGCTGCACCCGCCCCAGGCCCTGGAGTCATGACTGCAGCATGCACACCCACAGAGAGACAACCATCTTGGAGCCTACAAGTGCACAAATCACAACTGTAACAGAACACTAACCGCGACTTCTTTGCTGGAGGGAGTGGCATGTTCTCTTTGCCCCTGTCCTCCGCCTCTTGCTTCAGCTTTGCCTTCAGGTCCACCTTTTTCACGCGCAGGTCTCCCAGGCTGGAGTCGAAGACAGCGCACTCACTGCTGTTGCCAGGCCCCTCCTCCCCAGCCCTGTCATCTGGCCTGCACTGTGCCTGCAGCGCCTCCTCCTTCTGCCTTCTCAGCTTGTCCCTTAGACCGTCGTGCTTTACAAACACGGTCTCCAGGGCAGCCCCACCAAACGAAGCCAAGGCTTCAAGCCTAGCTCTCTCGGCCTGCACAGGGGACACAGCAATCGTAATTTCTAGCCTGGGGACCAGACCAAATAACATGGTCTGGTTCCCAGATTACCTAACTCCTTAGAATATTTAGACATATGAAAATGTAACATCTACATCAGACTACATGTAAGTACTGTGTATTAACATGTATTTAATGTGCAGTACGCATACCATAGTAAGCCTTGTCTTCGGTTTTGGGGTCACTAACTTTCCACGGGGATCTGTCCCGTTATCTAGATAGATACTGTTCGACAATGATTGTTCCATGGGGTTGGACGAGGCTTCAGTTCTTGCTGTCAACTCGGTCCCGGAGTCGGAAGCACCAGCTTTGCTGGATTCATTTGAGCAAATCGTCTGCACATCCTTATGGGCACTTTGTTCAAATGCACAGTCCTGCCTTGACGATCCCTCTCCAAAGCTCAAGGTATCTACAGAACTCAGACTGTTTTGGCTAGTGTCACAGAAGGCAGAGTTGAGGTCACTTCTCGACAAGCTGGTATCACATGATTTACTTTCCATTGTGCTTGCTTCTCTTGTTCTGTATTTTGATGGACGTTGTGTTGTGTACACTGTAAGCGCTTTACAAGGGAAAAATTTGAATTTAGGCGGATGAATATACGCATGCGCACGAGAGACTGTTTAGTTTTTCGTGTGGGTCATGCTTCTCGGGTAATTCCTTATACTGCTCGCTGGAAATGGCGTAAGTTTTAAATTGGTTATGTAGTATGCGATAGACATGGTTTTAAGAAGGTATATGTAGTTTTGGAATTGATATTCTAATTAATGCGCAAGAGTGTTGCGTGATTGCAACATAACTTTAGCTTACTGTCACAGAATATTGCCCACTAGAGGACGGCGAGGACGTGATAGGGGCAGAGCCGGCAATGCCTGGAGATGGTGAGTAGAGTGGCAATGGCATGGTCTATTAATGCAGTTTACTAGTAGTGAATATTTTTGTTTTTGTTTGCCACACACACATAATATATAAATTATCTCAGGCAGAAGTCACAGACTAACTTATATCACACACAATACTCACATACACACACACACACTGTCATTCACTCACTGGTGTGTTTACAACAAGTGCTATACATGACAAGTCCTATACATTTTATGCTGCATGGACATTCTATCTGGGCTGTATGTGCTCCCATATACAGTGCTAGTGTGTGGATACGGTGATTTATGTACATTTTAACACAATTAAATTTAAGTGAAGACTTGTGGAATGTGATTAGCAGGTGCGTATATATACATGAGAGGATGGGAGAGTTGTGGCCTAAGATATGACCTGACATGTTAAACATACAACCAGACATACTGCTAGATGTAATGGATTACGCATGTGAAATGCAGCATTATGTGGGGCAGGGGTTGGTTACAGATCTTACTTGCTACATGTACATCATGTATCTACAACGCCATACATACAGGTATGTATATTCTTTCAACATTGGTGCAGTGCCAGTTGTGCACGCCACCTCTTGACACTGCTTCACATTGGGCACACAAATTACACTGTACATCACACACTGCCAGCACATGAGCAGGGGCCAACTAATCTTGCATATGTATTAATAGAGGAAGTGAGCCCACACCTCTTCCGGAAATAACGGAGTCCAGAACTGCTCAAATAATCCTTTCATGGAAGAGTTTGCTGTTCATGGCCACATCTTCAGCTGTGCGCCTGCACACTCCCATTGATCATGTATACATTTAGTAGGTATACCTGCTTTCTCAAGGGGGTGCTAGCTCTACCACTGCCTGTAACCTTATATGTAAGGCACACACAGCTGAAGACTCATTGTGCAAAGCCATCACCTGATATGTACAGCTGCACATTCACATTACACCAATACACCCCTCACTTACCATCCATATCCATCTACATGCTTACATGTTAGCCTGCATGCACTACACATGCATGTAGGCTAACACCTCTATATTCTGCTGGGAGCATATTCTGTATAATTTGTTCCACAAATGACGGAAAAAAAAAAAAAAAAAGTATGACATGTTTCCATGACAACCAATTGCTTGGGAAGCAGAATAAATCTCAATTATCTTGCTGATTATGTATACACTGTAATATTTGGAATTTACTAAATGTTGTGAGTTGTAATTAGAATAAGCCCATGTACATGTAGGTCCATAATAGGCCATCTGGTTTGTTGAATTAAGGTTGCCTTTGTGATACACTGTAGGTGTGGCCAGAATGCCTGGCACCCCCTATGGTGGAGGCTATCAGGAGAAGGGGATGGGTGTGGTTGGGAGACGTGGGGATGTGGTCAGAAGGGATGGGAACCTTGTGGTGGGTGTGGTCAGGAGGCATAGGGACTACCCTTAGGTAACTGCAAGTCATTGGATGAATGTTTGAGATGGGCAGTTGATGACTTGTGATTAGCATTCTGTACAGTCGGAGTAGGCATGTGACTATCATGAAAGTCACTCTCCCTCCCTTCCTCCCTACCCCTCCCTCCCCCCCTCCCTCCTCCCTCCCTTCCTTCCTTCCTCCCTCCCTCCCTCCCTCCCTGGTGATGTCTTTCTCTCACCATATGTCCTCTGCCCCTGCAGCCACTCCACACTATATCCTCCTCCTCGGCCAATCTTTGACTGGACCAAAGTGGGGGACCACTTCCCTCGTGCCACACCTCCTTGGGACTCATCACTTCTCATCCAGGTGAGGGGCTAATGGTGGAGGAGGCAGAAGGGGGAGTGGAGGGGGAGGAGGCATGTTGGAGAGGAAAGCCTGGTTGGGAAAGAAGCCATATTGGGGGTGTGTGTGTGCATGTGTTTACTTGTGTTTATATGTGTGTGTGTGCATATGTTTACATGTGTGTGTCTGTGTGCATGTGTTTACATGTGTGTGTGCATATGTTTACATGTGTGCATATGTTTACATGTGTGCATATGTTTACATGTGTGCATATGTTTACATGTGTGTGTCTGTGTGCATGTGTTTACTTGTGTTTATATGTGTGTGTGCATACATTGTATGTTTACATGTGTGCATATGTTTACATGTGTGTGTCTGTGTGCATGTGTTTACTTGTGTTTATATGTGTGTGTCCATATGTTACATGTGTGTGTGTGTTTGCATGTGTGTCTTGTACATGGTAGTCTTTAGGTTGGATGGTTTGGTTCAAGTAGTTGCCATTTCATTCATAATCATTGCACAATGGCATATTTAATTTCATTGATGTTGTTCGATTGTAAGCGAATCATGACAAGGAATTAACAATGTGGTATGGTCTGCCAGCATATTTGGTGTGGTTGGCCATACAATTGCTTGGGTGAGAGCCACTCAGCTGGTGTGCAAGTTTCCTATGCCCTCTTGGCAGAACATGTGCTGTGATGCTGTTGTGTGCAGTGTTTCCATGGTGTATCTGTGTTGATAGGATGTTCCAGTGTTCTGCCAATGTGTTCCCCCCTCCCTAAAATGGTTTGTTTATGGACCACACCTCTATGACCCTGCCCCCCACCCCTTACACATCATGGTATGTTGTACCTGTGTTCCTGGCACGAGAGGATATGCATGTTGGCGTGGTGTGTGCATGTGGATATGGTGTGTGCATGTGGATATGGTGTGTGCATGTGGATATGGTGTGATTGTCATATTTTTGGCCTTTCTTCTAGTGATAAACAGGTTTTTGGTGTGTACTTCTATGAATAGTGTACATGTATGTGTGTATTGGAATGTAGTAATGTTTGGAGAGCTGGAAATTTTCCTTTCCACATAAGTTGGATTCTTCTCTCTCATCTTCCCTCCCTCCTCCCCCTCCCTTCCCCACTCCTTTAACCACTACTCTTCCCTCTTCTTCCACACACAAGGACTCTTGTGGTAGTGATATGATATACATGTACACTACCAGGTGGGTATGTGCATCATGTGGTAGTCATGTGATGAGCGACGCATGTCATGTGGCAGTCAAGTGATACATGTACCTCTATGTGGTAATCATGTGATAGGTTTGACTTGTAGTTAACTAATTTAATAATTTAGTTATGTGAAGGTCATGTTAGGTTGTGCATCATGGTAATGTTTGTGGTTAGTTTGAGGCTGGGTATTAGTGGTGTCCCTGATGATTGGAGTTGTCTGGTTTGGTCATGAGGACAGCTTTTGTGAGTATCTGGTGGTTTGTGGTGTCTAGACTAGTGATATTTCAATTTTCTGATCAGTTTGTAATGTATGTATGTGTGTATGTGTATGTATATACATGTGTATGTATGTATGTATGTATGTATGTATGTATGTATGTATGTATGTTAAAGGAGTTAAAATCCATCCCCGTAAAACACATCTTTGGTCAAAAGCAGATGTAGAACTTTGAATGTTATTAGCTTGGTGATATATGTGTTCTCAAACTATGTCTAGTCTCTTCCTCCAAATGTGTTATACATGTACTTGTACATGTATAATGCGATGGCATAAATTTTATTATTATTATGTACGTACGTGTGTGTGTGTGTGTGTGTGTGTGTGTATGTATGTATGTATGTATGTATGTATGTATGTACATGTATGTATGTGTGTATGTATGTATGTATGGTGTATGTATTTACGTACATACCGTACGTATGTAGGTATGTATGTACATGTGTATGTTGTGTATATTTGTACGTGAAAATGGTTGTGAAGTACTTGCATGTACATGTACATGCAGGTGTGCAGTGATTCATCTGGTGATTTACATGTATGTACATGCAAAAGTGAACCCAAAACATTACAAGCTGTATTTGTGTGTGTTGTGTGTGTGGTCGTATCTACTGGATTAAATCAGATTTGGGGTTGGTTCACACAAGAAGGGTAATAGGAACATGATGGCTGATCATGTCAGCCACATCCCCTGGGTACACACCCTCACCATAGGGGGACATGTTGGCCTTCTCTCCTGGGTACAGGGGGACATGTTGGCCTTCTCTGCTGGGTACACACCCTCACCACAGGGGGACATGTTAGCCTTCTCTCCTGGGTACAGGGGGACATGTTGGCCTTCTCTCCTGGGTACACACCCTCATCACAGGGGGACATGTTGGCCTTCTCTCCTGGGTACACACCCTCATCACAGGGGGACATGTTGGCCTTCTCTCCTGGGTACAGGGGGACATGTTGGCCTTCTCTCCTGGGTACACACTTTCACATAGGAAAGTACAACTTTTGCATCCTGTATGTGTGGATGCCTGCATTGCGATGTGGGGTGAAGCGTGCAAGGTGGGTGTGGCTTTCCCATCACACTCGGTATATGATGTTCACAATGTGATGTGGTACGTAGTTTACCATTCCTCTTGACTTGTTATTCATAGTGTTATTTGATCTACCATCCTACCCCTTTAGGGGGTAACATGAGGGTAACATTAGGGTAACAAGGGTAACATGAGGTTAGCAAGGGTAACATGAGGGTAGCATGGGTAACAAGGGTAACATGGGTAACATGAGGGTAACATGAGGGTGACATGAGGGTAACATGAGGGGACATCAGAGTGGTTTAGAGCATGACCCTAATACTTATACATGTACATCTACAGTGTGTAACAATCCACTGTGCACTGTTGTTTTAATCCTGAATGCTGTCTAGCCTGTGTGTAGGTACATATACAAGTAGTCTAGTCTCTGTGTGTGTGTGTGTGTGTGTGTGTGTGTGTGTGTGTGTGTGTGTGTGTGTGTGTGTGTGTGTGTGTGTGTGTGTGTGTGTGGTGTAGTCTGTGTTTGCATATGTGTAGTTCCATGTACATGTACTGTTGTTGAGTGTACATGTATCTACACTTTGTGATATAACATTCAAATATAGACCATCCTTTTTGGAATTTTTTTTTTTTTACCATGTTTATTAATTATTTATTTATTTATATTTCATGCATGGATGGCTGAAAATAAATGTTATGTATTTCTGCTGCATATCTACTCATGGCAGTATTTGTTTGTGTGTGTGTGTGTGCATATATGTGTGTGTGCATGTGTATGTGTATATGTGTGTGTTGTGTGTGTATGTGTGTGTGTGTGTGTGTGTGTGTGTGTACATTGTTTGAGCCAAATCAAAAGCCAAGGTATGTGAATAGACTCAATGACTGGCATTGTTGTGTTGCAGTACATACGAGAGCTCTGTATAAGGACTTGTGTAGTACGTGTAGCTCTGGAGGCCCGTTTGAAAGTTCTGTCTTTCACAGTGTCCTGTCTGAGTGTGGGTGTCATTGCCATGGTTCTTGTTGATGTAGCTATTGTTTGCGTAGGACAATAGCCCTGGGCATCTAAGGAGGTGTGAACTGCTTTCCAAGTGTTAAAATAAGCATTCTTTGTATTGAAAAGGAGGATCTACAAGGTCATGTGTACATTTGCATGTACAGGTACATGTAGATGTACATGTACCTGTACATGTCCTTTCACAGCTGCCTCCATGCCTCACCTTTAACAAATGGGATTGTTATGCATGATGGCCACATTAAAACCGACTAACACAGTGCAGTCGAACAGCTTCTATACACCAGTTCAATTACAAAGTTGTAAGATGTTACAGCCGGCTTGAATCCATCGCTGGTGCCTTGGCGTTCTAAGGGTAGCAGCAAGATCTGAAATTATAGTCAACCATGGGGAGGGGGCGTGGCAATGCACTAGGAAGCCTTACATTGCTTTCTTTAGACCAACACTCATATACATATACATCCACATATATCAACATATACATCCACATATACATCCACATATATATCAACATATACATCCACATATACATCCACATATATATCAACATATACATCCACATATACATCCACATATATATCAACATATACATCCACATGTAGATCCACATATACATATAGCTGTAATTCACATATACATTCCGTCATCATTCCCATCAGCATCCACTGATGCAATCTACATGCACCAGCGAGCCTGTCTGCCCTATATGCTATCACAAATCTCATATCCTGAACACTGTCCATCCTAACACATGCCCTCATATCTATCGACACAGTACATAAATGCCTTGGCAACACTGACCTATCTATTAGGCTTTGCTTTCGGCTAGCCGATTGCATTTTTATCCCGTGGCAAATTAGCCACCTTCGGAGCGCTGCCGTACTACGGATCTCTAGTGGCTCCTCGAGAAATGCATCTGGGATGTCTGCCTCTGTGAGTACTGTTGTGACAGAGGCTTGGTCGGTCAAAAATTATCAACAGCCTGGTACAGTGTTAGTGCTCACGCGCAGGAAGAACTCCGGAAGTGACACAATTAAGAATAATTGCATTCCGTAGGGTCTATTATTATAGGGAAGGGTCTATTATACAGAAAATGGTTGAATGCAAGATGGCACGTACCTAATGTCATGTATGCCACAAAATCTATTTAGTCACCAGCTGGCACTGATTGTAAGAGCTGTGGTACACTTTAGCATGAAATAAATTTGCAGTTATGTTATTTTGTAAACAAAACTGTTGTTAGATAGATTTTCAATCCAGTCACTGTATGTACAATCTGATCTGTTTCATCCAACTGTTTTTTAAAAGCTACACCTTTGTGTCACCATTAGCAGCAGTGCATATGTACCATCATGTTAGCAGCTGCACACCACACAACCACACATATGTACCTTCATGTTAGCAGCTGCACACCACACATATGTACCTTCATGTTAGCAGCTGCACACCACACATATGTACCTTCATGTTAGCAGCTGCACACCACACATATGTACCTTCATGTTAGCAGCTGCACACCACACACATGTACCTTCATGTTAGCAGCTGCACACCACACACATGTACCTTCATGTTAGCAGCTGCACACCACACACGTGTACCTTCATGTTAGCAGCTGCACACCACACACATGTACCTTCATGTTAGCAGCTGCACACCACACACGTGTACCTTAGCACATCACTGTACTCTGCACTCTTTCTTTCACTCTCTCCTTGTACTTCTTCTGTGTTATCTCGTGTGGTTTTAGGTGTGCTCATCCTGTTTGTCTTGAGGGGGTGTGTGCGTTTCTTTTTTTTAAGCAGCAGGAATCTGTCTGACCCTCTGTTTCATGCTAGTGGCTTACAAGAGCACCTGTGTACTCAAGTAATTGTAGTTGTGCACCTGCGATATCGATTACACGTTGGTGATGTAACTTTGTGTCATGGTGCATTGGTGGGGATTTGGTCAGAAAGTGGTACATGTACGTATGTAGTTGAAGTGGTCAAAGTGAGGGCTGGTGCCATACATATGCTTTTGGATGTGTCATGTTGCACAGCTGATGTTAGACCACAGCCAGTTGAAGGTTCTGTCAAATATAGATGTTTGTTCAGCAACCTGACTTGAAACATACATACATACATGTACATACATACATACATACATACATACATACATACATACATACATACATACATACATACATACATACATACATACATACATACATACATACATACATACATACATACATACATACATACATACATACATACATACATACATACATACATACATACATACATATATACATACATGTACATACATACATACATACATAGATACATACATACATACATACATACACACACATACACACACACGCATACATACACGCATACATACACGCATACATACATACATACATACATACATACATACATACATTCTATACATACATTCTATACATACACACACATACGCACACACACGCATATATACATACATACATACATACATACATACACACACATACATACACACACACACATACATACATACATGTATGTAAAAATTGCTCTTACAAGGCCATGCCCAAATTAGGACTGGAATGCTCACAGCTAGCTGTTTTTATTGTGGGACTGTGTCTTGTGTTGTTGTGTCCCATATGTTGCTTATTAAAGTCCGCGACACCATCGAGGAAGTAAACGTTTATGGCTTCTTAATGAATAACATTAAATTCATGCCCACAATACCGCTATGTTGTAAAACCTATCAGCTATTAACAGTATCAAAACGGACACCTTGTGCTGCGCAAAACCTTGTCAATATTTTCAAGTATATTGGGGGTACTTTTATTTCCAATTTGAGTATTATTTAGTACAGCATCCAAAAACCAAAATCATATTTTGATTCTACGTGTAATTGTACCTCTAAATGCAAAAAATCTCGTATATTACTTACATACTATCATTTTGGTTTTCAAGAACAGAATCTTAACGTTTTTGCCTCATTACTGGCGCCATCTTTAGATACCTCTTACCTTGTGTCAACAAAAACAACTCGCTAAAGTAACCGTGAACCATAGTTTGCTCAGCGTTTCATTGTACATCCTCCGCATCCATCAGCCGTTCCTTTGTACCTTCATTCATGAATTTAATTAGTAGCCACACGCGCTTAGCGTTAACGATCGTGAATAATTATGTCGTTATTATTCAACTCACTGAATTTTTTGGTTAAACGAATTGGGGTACTGAAAATTATGTATCGCGCCCATTATTCGGACCCAAACACACCAAAAATGTAAAAAAAAATGGCATGTTAATTTTACTTCCTCGATGCTGTCGCGGACTTTAGATCTGTTTAATCATTAACCAGACTTAAGCCATGCATACATCACAGGAACAGATTGTGGCCATTATGTTCTTCCTCCCAGTTTATTGAGCCCTCCTCCTCATTCATGGTCACTTACTCCTCCTCCCCTCCACCTCCCTCCTCCCCAAGACTGCAAAAACATTTTGCTTTCATCTTGGAATTTTTTCTTCTCTGATTTAGAGTTTATGGTTTCAAACCTGTCAAACAATTTGATCGAGTTGCTCAATCCATCTAAGAGGAAGCAAGTTACATACTGCAAGGGCTCCCCCTAATGGTACGTTACATACTGCAAGGTCTCCCCCTATGGTACGTTACATACTGCAAGGGCTCCCCCTAATGTTACGTTACATACTGCAAGGTCTCCCCCTATGGTACGTTACATACTGCAAGGTCTCCCCTTATGGTACGTTATATACTGCAAGGTCTCCCCTTATGGTACATGTATGTTACATACTGCAAGGTCTCCCCTTATGGTACATACTGCAAGGTCTCCCCTTATGGTACATTACATACTGCAAGGTCTCCCCCTATGGTACGTTACATACTGCAAGGTCTCCCCTTATGGTACATTACATACTGCAAGGTCTCCCCTTATGGTACATGTATGTTACATACTGCAAGGTCTCCCCTTATGGTACGTTACATACTGCAAGGTCTCCCCTTATGGTACATTACATACTGCAAGGTCTCCCCCTATGGTACATTACATACTGCAAGGTCTCCCCCTATGGTACATTACATACTGCAAGGTCTCCCCTTATGGTACATTACATACTGCAAGGTCTCCCCTTATGGTACGTTACATACTGCAAGGTCTCCCCCTATGGTACATTACATACTGCAAGGTCTCCCCCTATGGTACATTACATACTGCAAGGTCTCCCCCTATGGTACGTTACATACTGCAAGGTCTCCCCTTATGGTACGTTACATACTGCAAGGTCTCCCCTTATGGTATGTTACATACTGCAAGGTCTCCCCTTATTGTACGTTACATACTGCAAGGTCTCCCCCTATTGTACGTTACATACTGCAAGGTCTCCCCCTGTGGTACATTACATACTGCAAGGTCTCCCCTTATGGTACGTTGCATACTGCAAGGTCTCCCCCTATGGTACGTTACATACTGCAAGGTCTCCCCATATGGTACATTACATACTGCAAGGTCTCCCCCTATGGTACATTACATACTGCAAGGTCTCCCCCTATGGTACGTTACATACTGCAAGGTCTGCCCTTATGGTACGTTTTTCATACATGTGTAAGCAGTGTACATGTACCATATAAACAGTATACATGTACCATGTTAGCGATCTCGTATGTCAATGTGTACGCTAAATTACTATTTTTAGTAAAGTATGAGCGTTTGGTTCATGATTTGGGAATATGAAACCAGGTTGTATGTTCTAAAAATACTTCTCAACCAGGGTAAACTGGTAGATATGGGTAATGATTGGTTATTAATTGTAATGAACCAGCTGACAGTACTGATAACATGTGCAGTTACTATGACAGCTAGACTTGATTCCTTTCCTGCAGCCTTTGAGCTGGTCAATTCTGATAAGGCAGTGGCCAGGATCTTTGTCACCTCTCTTGGGGACAAGGTGTACCAGGCTCCATATGACCAAGGTGTGGTCTCTTGATTTTCTCCCTTGCCCCTGTTTCTATTACTACGCTCTACTTTGGCTCACATCAAGTTGTTACATCTGTTTCTTCTGGGCGGTGAGCTATAATTGGAATTTCATGCTTACATTACCTGGTCCACTGTACACCACCAGATGTGATGGTGCTTATCCCACTAGAAATGCTACATGTGTTACAAGCAGGCCGGAGGCACCTTTCGATGAAGATGATGGCAGACCTCCAAGTTTGGAATGCAGGCACGCTCCCGTGACACCACGAGCAAATAAAGCCCAAGTTTCTAGCGGAACCAGTACTTTGTCTATCTTGCTGTGAGCTAGCGTTGTGGACATTGTATACTGTGCCTAGAACCTCCTCCCCCTAGTGTGTTTGTGGTGCATATGTGACGATGATGATTATTATTATTAAATTTTATTATTATTACAAGGGTACAAGCAAAGCACAAGAACAGAAATGAATATGTATACATGTACACATCATAATTATTATGTGCATGTATATATGTGTGGGTATGTGTATGTATGTATGTGTGTATGTACATATATGTACATGTATGTATGTGTGTATGTACATATATGTACATGTATATATGTGTGTATGTACATATATGTACATGTATGTATGTGTGTATGTACATATATGTACATGTATGTATGTGTGTATGTACATATATGTACATGTATGTATGTGTGTATGTATGTATCTATGTGTGATGTATGTGTGTGTATGTGTATGTATGTATGTATGTATGTGTGTATGTACATATATGTACATGTATGTATGTATCTATGTGTGTATGTACTGTATGTATGTATGTATCTATGTATGTATGTATGTATGTATGTATTATTATTGAATGAATTTCATACCAATGTAATGAGCCTCCCCATCTACGTGTCACGCAGATGTACATACATACACACATACATGTACATACATGTGTAATTTTTAACCTACGCGAACCCTATAAGAAATCTTTTGTAAGCTTTACTATTTCTGTTATATTAGTGTCAGTATTCTGTTTGTGCCTTGAAGCCTTATAAGGTTATATCAACGCCGTATGGTTTCTATGTTCTTAATACTTTTCAACCTAACTGTTTCCATGGTTACAGTAACCCCCAAAAGTTCATTGGAGTAGACAACCATGGTGGGCTGGGTGTGGTCAATGGTCTGGCACAAGTTTATTTTTTTACTACTGGACAGTTTAGCTTTATAAATGGAGGATGTGCAAGCTCTGATCAGTAGCAGTTACAGTTGTATGAGCTAAGCTGCCAATGTTCAGACAGTGAAATGACCAATTGTGTAATTTGGATGACCAATCAAATGGTTAGGATGACCAATCAAATGGTTAGGATTACTAACCGAATGGTTAGGATGACCAACCGAATGGTTAGGATGACCAATCAAATGGTTAGGGTGACCAATCAAATGGTTAGGATGACCAATCAATTGGTTAGGATTACTAACCGAATGGTTAGGATGACCAACCGAATGGTTAGGATGACCAATCAAATGGTTAGGGTGACCAATCAAATGGTTAGGATGACCAATCAATTGGTTAGGATGACCAATCAATTGGTTAGGATTACTAACCGAATGGTTAGGATGACCAACCGAATGGTTAGGATGACCAATCAAATGGTTAGGGTGACCAATCAAATGGTTAGGATGACCAATCAATTGGTTAGGATGACCAATCAAATGGTTACGATTACTAACCGAATGGTTAGGATGACCAATCAATTGGTTAGGATTACTAACCGAATGGTTAGGATGACCAATCAATTGGTTAGGATGACCAATCAAATGGTTAGGATGGCCAATCAAATGGTTAGAATGACCAACCAAATGGTTAGGATGACATGGTGAATCAAATTGTTTGGACGGCCCAAAGGGTTAGTATTGCCATATATGTACACCTTGCACTGTAATCACGGCTTGGGAAATGTCATTTGCAGCCGCCATCCAATCCTAAGAATTAATGCTTTGAACTGCATGTACCATGATTTGGTTGGTTTGGCATTGCCAGAAGTCTAAGTGGCTTCCTTGCATGCCGTAGACATGGTTAGAGTATTGGCTTTCACTTAGCTTTGTACCAGTCCACGCCACACCAGTTGCTCATTACTTGTTTGTGGCATTAATAAAAAGCTAAAGATACATTGATTAGTGCTTGAACTACATCTCTGCAATTTGGTGGGTTTTGCATTGGGTAGACACAGAGGGAATTAATTGGCATTCACTGGGACACCAGTTGCTCATGATTGGATGTTGGGTCATTGTGCATTAAGTTACTGATGTTAGTCATTTACTGAGCATATTGGATGGGCACAACTGATTGTCTGATACTATGGACTGATAGACATTGCTAATGATCGATTATTACTGGTTATGAATCAATGGACATTGCTGAGCATTAATTAACAGCATTCATTAATCAACAGTTACATTGTATGTGTGTGTATTAATACAAGATACCAGGCCAATACCCTTCTGCATGTGTGTGGGGGAAGATCTGGACATGTGTGTGGGGAAAATGTGTGCATGTGTGGGGGGAAGATGTGGGCATGTGTGGGGGGAAGAGTGTGCATGTGTAAGGGAAGATGTGGGCATGTGTGGGGGAAGATGTGGGCATGTGTGGGGGGAGATGTGGGCATGTGTGGGGGAAGATGTGGGCATGTGTGGGGGGAAAATGTGTGCATGTGTGGGGGAAGATGTGTGCATGTGTGGGGGAAGATGTGGGCATGTGTGGGGGAAGATGTGGGCATGTGTGGGGGAAGGTGTGTGCATGTGTGGGGGAAGATGTGCTCAACGTAGTTAAGGCCTGGGTCCAATTATTTTTACGTAATTAAATATGACAAGTTTATAAACATGCCCTGAAGCTTAGGACAGGTTTTAAAACAAAATCTTTGTATATTTCTTACCTACAGGAGTTCTACTATCGAACAGACATTTATTGGAGACCGGATCCTAGCAGCGTTAAATCTTGGAGGTGACCGAACGGGCATGAAACTGAAGACATAAAAGTGTTGACGCCGAGGTCTTATTGTAGCTTTCTAGCGACTTTCTTTATAGTGGTATATAGGGTTTCCTTTTGCGCATCTTTTGATATGATATGCATTCATATACAGTTTTGTTTGTCTTAAATATAGCTTGAATACGGCTATGGATGGTTAACGAGACAGCTGCTGTGAATCAGTTCACAGCTGCAAGCGAACTGTTGGCCACGCATATCATTCCAATGCTTAGTTCTCACCTTTTCCAGTGTTTTCATATACAAATCGGCGATTATTAGTCCCATTTTACCCTCAGCCTTCGCACAAACGATACAAACTACCATTTCATGCGGCCAGTTACCAGTTATTAAAATTAATCATTTATACGCTGTCGCGGGATTTCGCGGGTAGCTGCTGCAGAATCGCGTTTGAGTCACAGGAGGAGGAATCACAGTCTTCAAGGTCACTTTAAGTTCATAATAAAGCAAAGACACGAAAAAGGTACATAACATACAGCCAAATAGTTTATAAACGTATTCATCTCCAACCACTTATGAATATAGATTCAGGCTACTGTCAACAATTGTGAAGTGGAGGAAGACACGTACTGTCGGTAAAAGATGAAACAGATAACAATACATAACACCCTGAACGGATGTGTGTAGAATGTGAATGTGTTGTGTATACATGTGTGTGTGTGTGTGTGTGTGTGTGTGTGTGTGTGTGTGTGTGTGTGTGTGTGTGTGTGTGTGTGTGTGTGTGTGTGTGTGTGTGTGTGTGTGTGTGTGTGTGTGTGTGTGTGTGTTGCATATAGACAAGTTTGGCAGGAAGATTTATCATCAAATATTGCCCACCAATTTGTGTGTGTATAGACACACTCACCAATTCTTTTTTTTTTTTTTTTTTTGGTGGGCAACATTTGATGTTACCACTAAATCGTCATGGCCAACTGATTTATACAAGTACATGTCTACATGTGGATGTACAATAATAAGGAATTTAATATAGCCAACAGATGCTGCCAATATCACTGGCTGTAAACTGTGGCTACGTGCGAGTTGGAATGAATGAACAGAATGTGGAGGATTTCAGGAAATTCTTTCAAGCCCCACTACAGCTGCCAGACAGTTATTTTGATAGAAAACATGGAGCTAAACTACCAAGTCAGTTTGAACGACATCAAAAGAGAATAAAGGCAACTTTTAGTAACCGGTGGCATCCATTAAACAGCAAGATGGATTATGAAAATGATTTTTCAATCACTAAGTGGGACAGAATGAATGTGAGTGAAAGAAGTACACATACACTTGCTCAGTGCCATGCATGCTACACATCATCATATCACAACCAATGTAAATTCCCTGCCAAGCCAATATTTATGCCAGCTTCTGAATTACTTAGTATTCACAAACCAGAAAAGATGACAGAAAAAGCATTTATTCATGCTACAGTGGAAGCTATGAACGATGTATGCAAACAAAACTTTAATCATAGTTTCATAGACTCTTTGGTTAAGTGTAAAAGCATTCCAAAGGCTAAAACAAAAGCAGACCAGAAAAAGGAGATACGACAGATCTTGAAGAAGTGTAGGGATGCATGCAATGAAGAACTTTTGCAAACAACACCTATTACCATCTTAAAGGAAAAAGAGTCTATGGCAAGTTACAACAGGAAACGGTTGGCAATGTACTTTGAAAATGAACCTAGTGTAAAGCGCACTAAAAAATCCCATGCTCCAGACTTTGAAAAGGTGAAATGGGATAAAACTAAAGTACTGGAGGACTTAAATACTGTAGCTGCACAGAATAAGAAAATAGTGTGGACAAGCTTTGCAAAAGAACATGAAATTGAAGGAAATAATAAAGGTCAGGTAATTAAAGAGTTTGCAGCTCAGAATGGTCTTGACACAACAACACTTAGCAAATACAAAAGGAAGAAAACAAGACGCTCAAGCAAAAAAAAATTCACTGGTAAGGAATATTCAATTCCTATACCACCATCTGCACACCAAGTTAAGGCAAGATGGAATCAAATGATAGAACAGGGAGAAATACAGTTGGGGGTAGCTTGTTCCCCATATACAATTCATAAATATGTGGTAAAACAGGGAAAAGTACATGCTGAAGACATCCAAGTAGAGGGACGGAAAATCCCTCTGTATGACATCCGTAAAAAGTTGCTTCTGAAAAATGAAAAGTTCATGCATTTGTACTCCGATGCTAAAATTAATGCAATGGATATAGATGAAGTGCGACGTACAATAAAGGTAAACAAGAAAGATGTGGATACTGAGGCATCCCTTGATGAGTTAAGAATGACACTCAAACAACTCCAGCGCACACGTACACTTGTAATGTGGCACGACCATGCCACGATACTTGGCAGAGGCTACATCATGCTCACAGTTCATACATTATATGACCCAGCTGTTTACCTGGCATCCACTGAAAACTCGATTCCAACTGTGCAAACAATGGTTGAAGAACCAGAACTGTACATGATCTCACTGAACTCGTCTACAGTTGAGGACCAAGCAGCACTGATTGCAGACAGGGTCTCTTGCTTGTACGACTTGGCTGAACCTACTCTCACCACCAATGGTGTTGAAATAACCGATAAACTCAGGTTTTTCATTGGTGACCACCCTGCTGCTCAGTTTGAGCGAGGAACACAAATGGGAGGCAATTTCAAGTGCGGAGGCTGTGGATGTAAGGCAACAATCATGGATGACCTGGCTCATTCTTTGATATGCAGAACACAGTCATTACAAAACCTGCAATCACTTGCCTTGAAAGGGGTGCTTGGAAAAATACCAGGAAATGTGAAGCCATTGTATGCACCTCACTTGCCAGTTGCAGATATCCGCAGAGAATTGCATGCCAGAGGAATACCTGTATGTGGAAAGACAAGAAAAGTGCTACAGAATGAGCTCCAGGAAATTCTAAAGGGTGTACAGAGGGTACCATCATTACTTTTAATGAAGCCAGATGAGGACCTACACAACCTAAATCTACAACATTACACAGTCTTAGATTGTGAGCCACTACATGACATAAAAGGTCACCTGTTAAACCTTTTCCACGAATTGCCAAGTGTCCTTCCAACTTCCATCAGAGCAGAATGCCAAGGACGTATAAACATATGCCTTCAGAAACCAAAAAAAAGTGCAGGTGATCTCCGTGCTACACTTGTACAGCTTTTTATGATGATACATACACATGCTTCACAAGTCAACTGGAAAGTACATCTTCTTCTTCAATCTATAACCATAGTGTGTAAAATTTTGTATGCCAATGACTGTGAACGCTGCCCAAAATTGCTTCTGCAGCTCTACAATAATACCTGGATACACCATCAACTATGTTTTGACCTTTTCCAATCCACTACTGTTGTATCAAGGGGTACATTTTTTGGCTTGTATCTACATGCCTTATGCAAACATGCCCCTGAACAGTATGAACTGGTGTGTTTAAAATCAGTGAACACAGAGAACCAAGAAAGAATGTTTGGACAGTCACGGCTAATAGCCGAGCATACTACAAATCGCCATCCTGATAACATCATCACAAGTATTCTAATGCACATGCAGGTAAAAAATGAGATATACAAAACTACAAACAGCTCAGAAACAGTAGTCAGTGTTGCAGCCACTTGCCTACCTGAATTTAATGGCACATTTGTACCCTTGGATTGGGTTAACAGACGTCAGGACAGCTGGCAGGCCCACCTGAAGAGAATAAGCCCTTTTTTAGCTTGTGGCAAAGGTGAATGGTGGACACAGTCAGATAAGGGATATCTGTTTCACGATGGTAAATCTGACTCTTCTTACAACTTGAAAGGTCCTGACCTACTGCACTTCAGGGACTCTTCCATAGAAGCTGTATACAGACGACAAGAAGAATGCTGGGAATGCATCATTGATGACAGAATTGAGTTACCTACTAAATCAGTCAAACTCTACACAAAGAATGGGGAATACACATCAACACGTCACACAGCAGTTGAATTTATTCCCTCTACCAGTGATGAAATGCCACATCCCTCGACAATGCATCCCTCTACCAGTGATCAAATGCCACATCCTTCCACAGTGCATCCCTCTACCAGCGATCAAATGTCACATCCTTCCACAGTGCATCCCTCTACCAGCGATCAAATGTCACATCCTTCCTCAGTGCATCCCTCTACCAGCGATCAAACGTCACATCCTTCCACAGTGCATCCCTCTGCCAGCGATCAAATGTCACATCCTTCCTCAGTGCATCCCTCTACCAGCGATCAAACATCACATCCTTCCTCAGTGCATCCCTCTGCCAGCGATCAAACGTCACATCCTTCCACAGTGCATCCCTCTACCAGCGATCAAATGCCACATCCTTCCACAGTGCATCCCTCTACCAGTGATCAAACATCACATCCTTCCTCAGTGCATCCCTCTACCAGTGATCAAACATCACATCCTTCCTCAGTGCATCCCTCTGCCAGCGATCAAACGTCACATCCTTCCACAGTGCATCCCTCTACCAGCAATCAAATTCCACATCCTTCCACAGTGCATCCCTCTACCAGCGATCAAATGTCACATCCCTCCACAGTGCATCCCTCTACCAGCGATCAAATGTCACATCCCTCCACAGTGCATCCCTTTACCAGCGGTCAAAATCCAAATTACCAAACTACACAAAATGCAAGCCACAGCCACACAACACTTACATGTACAACTAAAGATGATGACATCCCCCTATCTTGTGTGTTTGTGACGTCCAAACTATGTCAAGCAATTGCCAAATGTATTGGCGAAACAGAAGAAGTTAAACAGTTAGACAAATTGCGAATTACACTCAAGACTGACAAAACAATGCACAAGAAAAACACCTTTAAGAGTATAGAATCGTACAAATATCTACTAGCAAAAGTTCGACTGCATGTAATGAAAGCTAGAAGAGACTGTGAACACCTATTAAGTAAACATGAACAAGATTTCTTCATACAATATGGTCGTATCCCCAGAGATGAAAACGATTCCCCAACATGGGCCAACCTCAACAAGAAAACAAACTATGCCAACAAACTGTTACTGGCATGGAACACCGATATGTAATTCGAGTATACATGTACATTTGTGCTAATTAACAGAAACATCCTATTTACTGCACACCAAAGACGCGTCATCGTTTGTGTTCACGACTAACTAAATGTAATAGCCTATGGCAGACACTCGTATATCAAACAAAAAAGCCTACAATGAAAACATAACGCCAAAGTAGGCCTCCGTAGACTAGCATTAGTTACGTTGTACAAGCGTGTGACAACTCGAATTAATGACGGTTACGGCAAGGTTATAACTCACGAAAACTTGATCCCGACATGACGATTTGCAATACCAGCGTCTAGACAGTAGGTAGCTAGTACGTAGTGACTAGCTAGCTGTACGTGGCCATTGAACATTCATTTTTCAAAACGTTTTACGTAATGACGTCATGTTTCCATTGTTACGTTGGCGTGCGCGCGCCCAAATATTGAACCCAGGCCTTAATTACGTTGAGTGGGCATGTGTGGGGGAAGGTGTGGGCATGTGTGGAGGGAAGATGTGGGCATGTGTGGGGGGAAAATGTGTGCATGTGTGGGGGGAAGATGTGTGCATGTGTGGGGGAAGATGTGGGCATGTGTGGGGGATGGTGTGGGCATGTGTGGGGGAAGATGTGGGCATGTGTGGGGGGAAAATGTGTGCATGTGTGGGGGAAGATGTGTGCATGTGTGGGGGAAGATGTGGGCATGTGTGGGGGAGGATGTGGGCATGTGTGGGGGAAGATGTGGGCATGTGTGGGGGAAGGTGTGTGCATGTGTGGGGGAAGATGTGGGCATGTGTGGGGGAAGATGTGGGCATGTGTGGGGGGAAGAGCATGTGTGGGAAAAGATGTGGGCATGTGTGGGGGGAAGATGTGGGCATGTGTGGGGGAAGGTGTGGGCATGTGTGGGGGGAAGATGTGGGCATGTGTGGGGGAAGATGTGGGCATGTGTGGGGGAAGATGAGGGCATGTGTGGGGGAAGGTGTGGGCATGTGTGGGGGAAGATGTGGGCATGTGTGGGGGAAGATGTGGGCATGTGTGGGCATGTGTGTGGGAAGATGTGTGCATGTGTGGGGGAAGATGTGTGCATATGTGGGGGAAGATGAGGGCATGTGTGGGGGAAGATGTGTGCATGTGTGGGGGGAAGATGTGGGCATGTGTGGGGGAAGATGTGGGCATGTGTGGGGGAAGATGTGGGCATGTGTGGGGGAAGGTGTGGGCATGTGTGGGGGAAGAGCATATGTGGGGGAAGATGTGGGCATGTGTGGGGGGAGATGCGGGCATGTGTGGGGGAAGATGAGGGCACGTGTGGGGGAAGATGTGGGCATGTGTGGGGGAAGATGTGGGCATGTGTGGGGGAAGATGTGGGCATGTGTGTGGGGAGATGTGGGCATGTGTGGGGGAAGATGTGGGCATGTGTGGGGGGAAGATGTGGGCATGTGTGGGGGAAGGTGTGGGCATGTGTGGGGGGAAGATGTGGGCATGTGTGGGGGGAAGATGTGGGCATGTGTGGGGGAAGATGTGGGCATGTGTGGGGGAAGATGTGGGCATGTGTGGTGGAAGATGTGGGCATGTGTGGGAAGGTGTGGGCATGTGTGGGGGAAGAGTGTGCATGTGTGGGGGGAAGATGTGGGCATGTGTGGGGGGAGATGTGGGCATGTGTGGGGGAAGATGTGGGCATGTGTGGGGGAAGGTGTGGGCATGTGTGGGAAGGTGTGGGCATGTGTGGGGGAAGAGTGTGCATGTGTGGGGGGAAGATGTGGGCATGTGTGGGGGAAGATGTGGGCATGTGTGGGGGGAGATGTGGGCATGTGTGGGGGAAGATGTGGGCATGTGTGGGGGAAGGTGTGGGCATGTGTGGGGGAGGATGTGGACATGTGTGGGGGAAGGTGTGGGCATGTGTGGGGGAGGATGTGGACATGTGTGGGGGAAGATGTGGACATGTGTGGGGGAAGATGTGGGCATGTGTGGGGGAAGATGTGGGCATGTGTGGTGGAAGATGTGGACATGTGTGGGGGGAAGATGTGGGCATGTGTGGGGGAAAATGTGTGCATGTGTGGGGGAAGATGTGGGCATGTGTGGGGGAAGATGTGGGCATGTATGGGAAGGTGTGGGCATGTGTGGGGGAAGAGTTTGCATGTGTGGGGGGAAGATGTGGGCATGTGTGGGGGAAGATGTGGGCATGTGTGGGGGGAGATGTGGGCATGTGTGGGGGAAGATGTGGGCATGTGTGGGGGAAGGTGTGGGCATGTGTGGGGGAGGATGTGGACATGTGTGGGGGAAGGTGTGGGCATGTGTGGGGGAAGATGTGGGCATGTGTGGGGGAAGATGTGGGCATGTGTGGGGGAAGATTTTGGCATGTGTGGGCATGTGTGGGGGGAAGATGTGGGCATATGTGGGGGAAGATGTGGACATGTGTGGGGGAAGATGTGGGCATGTGTGGGGGAAGATGTGGGCATGTGTGGGGGGAAGATGCGGGCATGTGTGTGGGGAAGATGTGGGCATGTGTGGGGAAGATGTGGGCATGTGTGGGGGAAGATGTGGGCATGTGTGAGGGAAGATGAGGGCATGTGTAGGGGGAAGATGTGGACATGTGAGGAGGTGTGGGCATGTGAAGCATTTCATACAATTGTATTTCAACATGCACGCAAACATATGATGTATGAATGCAATATGTGTTCGCGTGTACATGTACAACGTGTACCGCTCACCCACAAGTTTACACATACGCAAACAATCGTAATACCTTGAACACCAATAGTAAATACATGTAATTTAATGTAACCCGTATACAAAATATTTTTGCAGTGCTAATACAGAAAACAGTGGCAGTTCAGAACTGCAGTAAAGCATATGTGAGATTCATACTATCAGTTACCGCTGGTTAGTGTAACTGCTGTATGCACATGTACACCCTCAAGTGTACACTTGCGTGTGAGTTCATTCGACAACGTGCATGCATGATTGCTTGCAATGTTTCTCACATGGCACTCATAAAATCACGCAAGCGCATTACGTATTTATGGCTCGACAATGCCAAGTACATGTACATGTATGGCATGTTAAGTAACTAGCATACATGAGTAGCAGAATGTATAGATCTGAACGCTGTACATGTATTGGTTTGTAGAGTGCCATAGATGTACATAGTGATGTCTGTACCATATATTTACATGTGCAAATAGAGTGGTGTACCTTTCATGTGTACAGGTATAGTTGCAATCTACCTGGTGATGTATGGCTTTTTGCTATGGTAACCACTTTTAACATTGTGATGTTTACAGCTGTGGTCCAAGTTATCATTAGTGAGAAAGGCATTGATTGCATTGTTGGTTCCTTTCATGTCCATGTCTGTGCTATGTTCCTTACTCACCCGATGTCCTCTATTTCCTTGTACTGCAGAACTGATGAAACCTTTTGCCCATGCCCTTAGGATAATAAGGCATGCCAAGTGGTGGGAGGATAACACATCCCACATCAAGATGTAAGGAAGGGGGAGGAGGGAGGGGTGCCCAGGCCATTAGGACGATAAGGCATGCCAAGTGGTGGGAGGATAACACATCCCATATCAAGATGTAAGGAAGGGGGAGGAGGGAGGGGTGCCCAGGCCCTTAAGGCATGCCAAGTCGTGGGAGGATAACACATCCCATATCAAGATGTAAGGAAGGGGGAGGAGGGAGGGGTGCCCAGGCCCTTAAGGCATGCCAAGTGGTGGGAGGATAACACATCCCATATCAAGATGTAAGGAAGGGGGGGGGGGGGAGGGAGGGGTGCCCAGGCCCTTAGGATGATAAGGCATGCCAAGTGGTGGGAGGATAACACATCCCATATCAAGATGTAAGGAAGGGGGGGGGGAGGGAGGGGTGCCCAGGCCCTTAGGATGATAAGGCATGCCAAGTGGTGGGAGGATAACACATCCCATATCAAGATGTAAGGAAGGGGAGGAGGGAGGGGTGCCCATGCCCTTAGGATGATAAGGCATGCCTATTGGTGGGAGGATAACACATCCCATATCAAGATGTAAGGAAGGGGGAGGAGGGAGGGGTGCCCATGCCCTTAGGATGATAAGGCATGCCAAGTGGTGGGAGGATAACACATCCCATATCAAGATATAAGGAAGGGGGAGGAGGGAGGGGTGCCCAGGCCCTTAGGATGATAAGGCATACCAAGTGGTGGGAAGATTGTAAGGAAGGGTAGGAGAGTGGGGTGCCCAGGCCATTAGAATGATAAGGCATACCAAGTGGTGAAAAGACCACATCTAGATGTAAGGAAGAGGGAGGAGGGAAGGGTGCCCAGGCCAATAGGATGATAAGGCATACCAAGTGGTGGGAAGACAACATCAAGATGTAAGGAAGAGGGAGGAGGGAAGGGTGCCCAGGCCATTAGGATGATAAGGCATGCCAAGTGGTGGGAAGACCACAACAAGATGTAAGGAAGATATTTGATATTTGATTTCAAAGCACCCATTTCAAATGATCTTGAAATTTCAAAGTACCCACTTCGAATTTTCAAAGCACCCATTACAAATGATTTAATACTTCAACGTACCCATTTTGAATACTATTAGAGACAAGATTACTTGAACTTTTGAAAAGGGTGCTTTGCAATTTCAAGATATTGAAACAGCTGCTTTGAATGAGTGCCTGATTATTGCTTTGCAATTTTGTGTAAGTTTCCTTTGGAATTTAGATTGTTTGAAATTTCAGTATTATTTGAATGAAAGATTTTGTATTATGCCTTGAAATTTCAAATTGAAGCTTGGAAACGTCAATATGCAATGTTTTTGCGTCCCACTCACTTCAAACTGAATATTTTACCCTGCATGCGCGCACATGTAGAACTGATTCACATGGTGATTCTTGTTATTGCTATCCTAGGAGGTGCATTTTTGGCTTTTCGGTTAGTTTGCCATTGTAGTTATGAGATTAGCATGATTTGCCATACCTATATTGTATTTTTCGAAATCCTGTTTCCCTAAGAACATGACAAATGTAGAGTTTTTATTGGTGACTAGTATTATTTGCATTATTTGTCTCCTAGGGAATTGATGTGCCTGAAATAGAATAGGGGCAAGAATCCTGATGATATGTAATCACAGTTGAATGGTGGAAGCTGCACATAGCTAGTAAAGTCTGTGGAGCAGGCTGCATTAGTGCACAGAATGTTTTTGCAAATACGCTAGCATTTACATGTATGAGAATTTTTATGTAGGCTGTATAAATTATATTGTTTTATTGTGTGAACTTTGCTCAATTTAGCTGTTACATATTTGGCTATGTGACAAATAGAGGGAAGACTTACAAGTCAAAATAAAGTGGTGGTGAAACAGTACTAATTAAGACACATAAGAAACTGAACAGGAACATAGGTGTGATGTCATAGATCGATGACCTAACATATTGATAGCTTCATCGATACTGAAGGTGGTACCATGCTTATTGTATCCATGGCTAAACGAGCACAAACGGTCCTTATTTTGGAGATGATATTTGTTTTGTGCTGGCTCTTCTTTCTCAAGATCATAAAACCTACGTCTTTCTTGTAAGTATGCATGTTGTAATATTACCTCTACCAAACTCTCAGTTGAACTGGTTAGAATGTGTTTTGAATTCAATATACAGATTGCATAGTTGACGGCCTAGGTAGCGAAACAGAAATGGCATCATGAAAACTGACAAATTTGTGTCATCAATGGCTATAGTTTGTATTAGTCTCGTACCCAGACCGAAATACGGCAGTAGCGAATGGATTACATCACCGCTATTGTGAATGCATATCAGGCTGGGGACGAGACTAAGTTTGTATTCCTCATAATTACTGCGCCACCCACAGAGTCAAAGTCAAGGCATCACTCTGTCATCATCCAGGACCATGCAGTCGAGATGAGTTCTTGAACATGAAAATGAAGCAACTTAAATGGATACTTTGACGAGAACAGTTAAGGGTTGCGCAAGCCATTTGTTACAGAAGCAAACCGCATTTTTTTATTTTTATGTCTGTGCCATAAAAGAAAATTGTTTCTGAATCATTGCAAATTTTCTCATGCTTGAATGCATATGGGCGGTGGACGAGAGTTAAACAACTAGGCACTAGGACTAAAGGCAATAAAAAAATAAAGGAAAATGCTGGTTTCAATGAAAGTCATTGCACCACAAGACTTAAATGTACAGAATATGCAGTCGCTAACTATTACACTTACATGCCGATGTATACACAATGTCTGCTGATAAATATGGCAGAGATGCACTACATCTACAAAGTACAAGTATTCATTTAATTAATGTTCATACAAGCTATTTTTATTTTTTAAAAGTACTGTGTTCGTATTCTCAGCAGTCACCACTTTGTTGGTTTCTATGTTGGTGGGATGAACAATTTCATTTTGTGTGTTGCCATCCACCTTTATTTCTGTGATTGTACTGTACTCATTACCATATACAATATGCATTTCTGTCAACTTTGGTTCTTCCTTTTGCACTTTGACGACATCTAAATTTCTTTTGCCAGCACTATAAGGAGTAAAAAGAAAGCAAATCAGTCATACTTGTGCACGTAAATAATGCCTGCCTTGTTATGCTAGACTCAGAAGATTAAGATTTAGGGTGCGCAGACATGGAGGTCTGGAAAGTTTGCGACATTTGTGTAATTGCACTAGCAGAGAGGAAAATCGATTGCTGCCAGTTAATTTTTAGATAGCTTTATGTGCTAAATGCTGGCTAAATTGTTACAATACTGTAATTTTTGACACAGTGAATTTTGTGGATGATTTATAGCCATTAGATAGCCTAGAATGTTTAGCTTACACCCACATGGAGCCCATAGATCTGATAATAGTATAGACATTTGGCCTTTTCTTTGAGTCAGTAACTGATTGGTCTTTTGATGTGTAACATCATTATGAGATGCTGGGTGCTTACCAGTACCACTTGATACAAAGAGCCAGCACAATCAAGATGACAATAATGATGAGAGCAGCAGCAACAGATCCAATAACAATTCCAGCAATTTGTCCTGTGCTTATTAGAGGAGAGGGAGCTGAATATGGCTCAACGTTGACAACGGTGAAGTTATTTGTGATAATGAAAGTATTGTTTTGCTGGGGGAAAAAGTATCTCTTTTCTCACTATACCAGTCTGAAAAATATAACTTACCATAAGCGCTGCCCTAATACTAGGGGCACTTAGCACTGTGGTCGCTGTCTGTACCTGCAGAGTGACCACGAGCTGGCCAGCTGCATTGTTGGCCAAATTTCTGATTATTGCCAAGTACTGACCACTTGAAACTTGCCTGTGTTCATAAAAGAAAAGTTTTAAAAATCTAAATGCACAAGTCTTAATAGTACCTCGAGCATCTGCTTTGGCTACAATACATCATGATAGAATTCTGAACAGTCTGGACAAATTTTGCTTGAATTTCAGAAGTGAACTGTGCATAGATAAACACACGATAGGTTATTCCAGTACATTATAAAAGTTTTGACGTACAGTGGCAGTCGTACATTCATCAAGAGTGATCAAAACTGCATTTAGAGTTTGAGAGAAATCTGTGGGGAAAAAAACAGGCCTAAGTGCTCATATTTCATAAATGCTTAAAGTGCTTGGGAGAGGGTGATTAGTGAGGATAAAATGGCATAGCTCGTGTCACTTGTACAGGATCTTCAATAGGTAGTTAATGGGTGCTTAATGTTCTAATACTGTTGGTTGAAATCATGTGGTAGCTTGCAAAACAAAGAAACCAAAGCAATATTGCTTCTAACATCCAGGCGAATGATTTTGAGTTATTTGGTTCCACTTACCAGTACATGTCTTTGCATTGACATCAAGCAGAGAGCCAGCATTGCAAGAGCAGAAATAGCTACCATTTGTGTTAATGCATACTTCCATACACTTTCCATTATTTGCTGCGCATTCATCAATGTCTGCCAACAAACAGTGCATATATACATTATGTTCTTAAATGATTTCCTGTTACCTTCACAAGTCTTGTTATCACTGATGAAAGTGTACCCAGTGGTACACGAGCATGCATAGCTTCCAATGGAGTTAATACATATTTGAGAACAACCACCATTATTGAATGAGCACTCATTGATATCTATTATGAGAGATGAAATTAAGGCAATTGAAGCACATACATATTATCTAACCATTACAAGAGTTATTATAAATATTCAGCATATACGGGTGATGATACCCAGTCGTACAGAAGCATATGTAAATTTATAAGCACAATACTAAACAAGTGCTGTGCAAAATAAACAGGATAGTGCATTTTGCAGCTGGGAAGTTTTAGACATTCGATAATTTGTTATGACCCAGATCTAAAACATCACCGTTGCAGATGGATTCAGGGTCTAGGGAAACGACTGCAAAGTTACTTGACCAAGCTCATAGCAGTGTTCTCTAATTTTAAGTGTTCCACAGTGCTGGAACCTCAGTATTCATAAACAGCTGTGATGTATTAGGGTATGACACTATCCTCCACAAAGGTTAGAAGGTGGGGAAGTTTCTTCATCTATAGGATATGACGGCAGCCAGTTCATTTATATGGTACAATGTACTTGTGTGCATGCAATGCCAAGGACCTTTTAACCAGAGGAGAGAGAAGAGTTGAGCTAGGCTCCTGCACCAATCCCCTGCTGACTTGTTGTATAATTCAGATAATGGGAGAATGCAGCATGACATATGCTAGGCCAATTAAGCAGGTAAAAGAATGCAGCTGCTTGATGATATGCTGAAGGATAGGATTACACATGGACCCATTATCCTGGAGGTAGGTCCACAAATTTTGTGTTGACTTATATCAGTTCTATTTAGAAGATCTATATATTACTTACTAGCACATGTCCGGGCAACAGCATTCAACATATAACAAATGTTGCATGAACATGCATAGGTTCCAACATTACTTGTGTTGGTGCAATTCACTGAGCAATGTTCTTTGTTGCTTTTAAAAGTACTCATTCACATCAGAAATGTTATACATATAATTATTATTATGTTTTCCATCCCTGTGGTAGTACAGGGCCATTTTGCCTAGAGCCTGTGTTAAACTTAGCTGTGTGTGCTTATATAATAAAATTAGTGGATCTTAAAAATCATATACATGTAGCTTTACAAAACTTACAAAAATAAAAATGAACTAAATACAGGATAATCATATAATACAAAGTAATACATAACATACTCAGGCACATGCACACACATCATTACACATACAAATTCTATTCATTAGTGTAATTATGCATTTATTTATTTTTATTTATTTTATTTATTTTTATTATTATTGTTTATCATTTTTGTATATACAGGAGTAAATGCACATACAACATTACAATAGAATACATGAAATACACATATTATTATTGAACATAGATTACATGTACAATGAAATAAACCCCCTAAGTAGTGTACAGCACACCAAAAAGACCCACAACACCCAAAGAACACCCACCCTAACCCACATGTCTCAATTAACCCCCGTCTACTGACTGCAACAGCCTTGCACGGGATAGCATGGCTCTTGCGTTACAACGGACTAAGGTCAGGTTAAGTCTCTGGTATATGGTCGTTGTGGCTTTGGACTTGCTGCACTGTAACTGCAAAGCCAGGCGGGCTGCGAGGCGAGAAAATGAACTATGTGCTTCTTCCCCCCAGCACCCATAAGACTCGACCGCTAAGGGAATGCAGACCCACCCCAGCTCCCTGCACTTAGGGTCGTTAGCATTGTGCTTGCGCACTTCGGCCTTACCTGCTGCTGACCCACTTGTAGCTCCCGCTTCAATCAATGTATTGGAGTTAAGCGGTGAGACTACAGTTAGGTCGAACGCAGCTGGCTTGCCAAGTGTCCAGTTGGGGACCAGAAAGTCTGCTGGCCGGCTATTAGAAACGTCCCGTCCCGATCCATAACCTACATGTACCTCCAATTGACCACCCAGACGAGCTCTATGGCAGAATTGTGCAAATACATCCCTCAGTGCATTGTGCCGTATCACTGCATCCCCTCCCCCTTTGCAGGTTACTGCATGATGCCCAAGAGGGTCTAGCTGATGGTCGTGGCAGTGGGGACAGCGTTGCTGTGGTGAAGTGTCCATCCCAAGCCACCATTTCAATGCCACCTGGAACTCTTCCGGCTCCATACAGAGATTGAGTCCCCTGGATGGAATCACCGCAAGCCAAGAGGAAGCATGGCGAGATGACGCTGACAACAAGCGGGCACGGTTGGCTGGAGTTGAGGTCGCACACAACTGATCAAACTGATGGTTTTCAATTCCAGCAGATAACTTTTTTTGGCTCGACCCTGACTCTATAAGCGAATTATCTGATAAAGAACTTGCCTGAGGAACCAAACTATTGTAAATGCTAACTGCTTGCCTAGAAAACTCATCCAGGGGATCTGAATTACTGGTTTTGATCACAGATGCCAAGTAAGCCGCTGAACAATGCAGCTCCAACCTACGGAGGCATAGACCACCCCTACTAAGGCTCAACTGCACTTGCTGCCAATCTGCATCCGAAGCATCAATTCCTACACAATCCGAAAAGTGACATCGAACATCCCCATCAAATAATGCTAGTCCTTCTGACACCAGAGAAGGAGGAGTGGAGCGTGCTACATGGACCAATTTACAAAATGATGCACACTGCCGTAAGAGGAGCAGTGCAATTTGAGGGTCTATTGAACCCACCTCCGCCACCTGGGATAGCAATCTCACTGCCTTGGCCCGCTTTTGAGCCAGAAATTTGGCACAAAATATCACATCCCCAATAGGAGCCCCTAAAATCTCTACATTCGGATCATGCTGCCTCTTCATGTCCGCTGGAAAGCCTTCCAAAGAGCCTTGGGAAATAAGCTCACATTTGGTAGCATTGATCCTAAGCCCCATGGGGGGACCAATCTGTTGAATGAGTTGGATAGCCCGCTTAACTGCGTCTGTAGAACCTGCAAGGGTACCATCATCCAGGTACCATCTATTGAATAAGAGATTGGAACACTCCTTGTCCGCCGCAATAGCCCTAACCAGCTTTTGTAGAACCAGAGAAAACAGGAGAGGGCCCAGAGGATCTCCCTGATGGACACCTTGTTCTGACCCAAGTGTCCCCATTGGGTGCCACAATGTGGGATGTTGTCCATAGCACCAGTAAACCCACCGAAACAGTTCCGGGAAGTGAGTCGCACACTCTTCTAGCAGGGCCTGCCGCGATACTTCATTAAAGGCATTCTTTAGATCCACTTTACAGGCAACAAACTCCCTATCCCCCCAGTGTTCTGAAATGCAGCGACGAAAACCATGCACCAGCTTCTCAGCCCCTGCTGGGTAAGCCACACCCAACTGAAAAGGTTCAAAAAACTCAGAGGCTTTGGCTCTAGAAATGATGCAAAGACACTTCCCTGTCAGTCTTCTCAAAGTCTCACCAACTACAATTGGGCGTATGTCCAGAGGAGATCCCTCCTCGTTCTTCATCAAGGCAGTAAGTGAGCCTCCTGCTAGAAACTTGGCTACCCCAATTGGAGCTCTCCCATCTGCTAAGATGTTCACTATAGCCCTAAGGGAAGAACAGATGGAAATGGGAAGATGAACCTCAGCCGCTTCAATCAGGTGTTGTATTCGCAACCCAGAGGGACCACAAGCACTATCTCTGGGAAACTGGTACAGGACTGACCTGATATCGAGGTCTGGAGGCAGCTTGAACCTCTCTGGTGGTAACACGTTTTCCGGGTGCGATGGGACTGGGCCTTTCGAGTGCTTCTGCTCTAACAGGTTCCATGTTTCCCTTGTGTTTGGAGCAATCCCTGACGATGCTAAAACCTTGCATGCCTTTCCTAACAACCCTTCCCTAGCCTTCGAAACTGCTAGCTGAACCTTCCTCCCTGTTTCCTTTGAGTGCTGCTCCTTACCTGCCTTGACCTTCCTGGCATGTTCCGAAGCATACCGCCATAAGGAAGCCGACTGACCGTCCGACCACTGCCTGCAAAGCTCTTCAATTGAGAATGGCTTGTGTCGGCTACCCCCACGATGAGAAGCCCTCAACACACATTTTGGCAGCATAAATAACTTTAACCACACCTCTTCTGTATTGAGCTGGCAAATTGCTCTCAGCGTCTCCGACAGAGCTCGGGCAAAGGCTGGTCTTGCTTTTTGGGGGATGTGATGGACTGTGGTGCATCGGAGACTACAAACTTCCTCAAAAGATGGGAGGGGGGCATTGGAGTCATCACCGTCCCCTTGACTAGAACCCGCTGTGGTGGAGGCAACCTGGGCTTGAAGTGGACCTACACCTGTAGTTGACCCACTGCATTTTGCGGAGTGGGATCCAACCCTGGAATTGGCAACTATATGGTGACAACTAAGGCAAACAAACGAATCCTGCTCCTGCAACCATTCAAGGGGGACGTCGCCTGGGAGGATATTCTGCACATGAAGCGTCATGTGAGCTTTCCCCATCGATGGTGCAATCAATTCTAGACATCCTTCAACTGGACAAGGCTTTCTAGATTGCCTTCTGCTGGTTCCCTGCCCCTGTGAACCTGAATAAGGCGAAGGCTGCGAGGCTGAAAGCTGAAGGGGTGCTAATCCATTCGCGGCTGGCGTGAAAGGGGGTTGTGGTCGTGTGGTTAGCGGATTTTGAAGCTGTGATTGTGGGTTGGATTCATCAAGGAACTCCGTCCGAAGCTCATCTTCCGATTGTGAACTTAGCCGCCGGGCCTGTGGTTGGGGCAGCTGTGATTGAGGCAGCTGTAACTGTGACTCTGGAGGGTCCCTTCGGGCTTGAAGATCTGTCGCGGGGTGCGCGGCTAAACATGGGGGGGAAGAAGCATTCGCGGGAAATCGACGAGAACGAGTGGATGAAGTGGGAGGGGACATAGGGAGAATGTGGGGGGGAACAGCTGCTCCTTATGGTGAGGCGCTAAGTGGCTGCGGTGAATGCGGCGGTGAATAAACTTCTTCAGCGGATGGGAGCGGAGGAGATGGACGGGGCCCACAGGTGTTTGCGGCCATATATTTTGTGGACAGAAGGTTTATAACCCGAAATATTGAAATGATTACGTATTCCCTTAGCAACGTCCTAGACAACCAGAGCCAAGAAACGTGAGCCTCCTGTACAAAAACAGGAATTATACCAGCGTCATTTAAAACCTCGAAACAAAAGAAGCATCATCTTTCTACAAATACTGCGTTTCTTGTGTTACAGTTTTGACGCTACGGCAAGTTATGGCTCGTGAAAGCGGGTAACCCTCGACGTACCTCTCCACTTTGAAGTAAGTTTTCCACGCTCCCGACCGGTAAAAAGGTTTGATTCAAGTAAATCTTAGAGATAACAGAAGGTACTAACTGATTCCATTATCTGCTTATAGCCGCCTTTTTTTGGGCTAGAGATGCGTATTGCTGAAATATCGTGAATTTAACGGTATTCGTATCAGGAGGAGGGATCGCTGCCACGTTTTGTGGATCTATAGGAAGCAGGTGCTCCTTCATAATCAAGGACAGTCTTCTAACTGGGTCATGTACCGAATGGTACGTACGTTGCAAGAAGTCAACTTGGTATGGATGGACTCTGCTCCTTTCTCCCTCAGACGATCGGTTGAGAACTGGTGGAAGCCAGTGACTGTGTGACATGCTGTCTGCACATCAGCATCTGAAGGTCCAGGTTCTTCTGCACACTTGTGAGTGCTGTACTCACCAGCCCGTATTTACTTTCCACATGTTTGCTGGCAATGTACCACTAGCAAGGTCTGAATGAATGGTGGTGTGGGCTTCAGCGGTGAAGGAGCCAAAGGAGTGTCCATGATGCAGCATGGACACTTGATCTTACTGCAGTTGGAAGCCATGAACCTGTGTATGATATGTCGATGCAGCCAGTGCCCCACATCAGTGGCGTATCCAGAGAGGGTGCTCCGGGTGCTTGAGCACCTCCCTCGGCCAAAATTGTAACCATTAATTATTAACGATAACGTATTTGCTGTGCGCCAAACAAAGGCCCCCACTTTTCGTATCGGACTTGAAGCAAACTGCACCCCCCCCCCCCCCCACTTTTCGTATCGGACCTGAAGCGAACTGCACCCCCCCCAAGTTTCGTATCGGACCTGAAGCAAACTGCACCCCCCCTTCCCCACTTTTCATATCGGGCCTCACTTTAAGCACCCCCCTCACTGAAATCCTGGATACACCACTGCTACATGGTAGCTCCAATGGTTCAGTGGTGCACAATTGTCAGGCACAAGGGACACTGAAGTTGGTCCAGTACGTCTGGATTGTTGGTACTGGCAAGTATATGGTCTTGTGCTGAGAAGCCTGTCTGCATGGCAGGGGCTATTCCGCGTAAATCTGAGCTGCACTATTGTGGGCTGGACAGCCTGCATGTGGTGGTTTAGGATTACATATCTGAGTACTATCACATACACATGTACATGCAGCATATAAAATTATAATATCACCATGCAGTCAACTTCTGTGTGGGCCTTCCACTCAAAAGGAATACTGTTGGGCCCATGTTTGTGGTATCACACAAAGGATGGTGGGTGGGTGGGTGCATGTCCAGGGAGGTGTTGATAAGGAATTTGGAGTGCAAATCCTTTGCAAACTGTATGCAGTTATATGTTTTCCTCTTCTTTTTGGCTTTATCCTCCACTAAGAAGCGGCCACACACTCTGCTTCGCTCTTCGACTTTCTTTGCGTGTATCTCCATTCTTAAATACTGAAATTATTCATAAAAACTCCTGCCTTATTCTGAAGTTAAAAAAAAAGGCGGCTATTTATGAGTGATATGAATATACTCTCCTATGTGTGCTGATCATTATATTACTCGCTTACAGATTTCTACCGGTTGGTTCGTCCACAAAGACCGCTCAAGTACACCCCGTCTTTTCCCGCCAAAGTTGCATTGATGTGAAAACGGGCTGCGCAGAACCACTCATAATAAATGTAGTGCTTGGGCAATTATGGCTTACGTATAGCTGTGGTAGAGTGTTTTCATGAGCATTTTCTCTTCTCGGAATGTCATAAGACGAGTATGATATAGGCTCGCAAAAACAGATATCGTATAATGAGATGCGGCTAGAATTTTTTTTGGTGGCTAATACTAAATTACGGTATCGCTTAATTATCCAACCTACTGTCCAGCCGCAAACATCTGTGGGCCGGAGAGAGGCTACCGATGGTTGAGGCGCGCTAGCTTCAACCAAAGAGCAAGAAAGCGACAGGGTACAGGTCGAGGGCTGCGACGATGCCTGCTCTGCTGGGGACCTATTGGAAGTGTTACAGCACTTACCTCTCCTTCCTGGGTAGCAGTCGACACAGCCTTTGTTGCTTTTAGCACACGAGCAGCCCCTGCAACGCGCTCGGTGACCATTGCATTTGCAACACGGCATTATTCCGCCATTTTCATTATCATATTATTAATTGTATTAGTATTATTGTATTATTGAAGAAAAAAAAAGGAACTAAAAAATAAATTTAAAAAAATGCAAATCAAAACAATCGAGATATTCAGCAAACTTAACCTCACCTTGACCAGGTCCATCGTCAGAGCAGTTATGGCCCGGACTCTCGTAGCTTAAACTATTTTTAACTGTATATAGGTTTTATGTTTTTGTATGTACATTTATTAAACTAATAGCGCGGTAAGGCCAATGCTGGTAAATCTGCAGACCTGGGATGGTTATGTGTTCCCATAGTTACAGAGTCCTACAGAGCAAGGGAGGCAGTGGATTTCTTTTCCTAACTGGCATCCTGCATTTTCTGTAGTCATGCATTAAACTTTTTGTGTGCTATTACTGTAACAATAATTGTTATTATAAAAACAAAGCGGGAGTTTCAGCAGGTACAGCATCCAAAGCAGCCGAAGTACGAAAGCACTCCAAATACGACGCCATGTGTTCTGAACTAGGGTGGTGTTGCGCTCCCTTAGCCGTGGGGACGTACGGAGCATGGGGAGCTGAAGCATGCAGCATTTTCTCTTTTATTGCCTACCGAATTGCCATAATGACCAGCAAACCTAAGTCCATGATCCTGTCCAGCTTGTATGGCAAATTTGGCATCATCCTCATCCATTCTTATGCCAGAGCCATCATGTTAAGATCTCTGATGCCAGCTACTGGACTTCAATCCCACACTTGCAAGTAGAACAGATTTTAAGGAGTGTTTTAGTAGAGTATTGTCCCCTGGCACATGTTGGCTGTCAAGTAGAGATGGGAAGTGGATGTGGATCGTAGAAGAGCAGGACATGGCCAGCTGACATACTGATTCCTAATTTGACCTTACTGTCACATCACCGCTCTATGCTGAAATAATTTTAGAAGCAAGTGTGACAGCTGGGTCTGCAGCATATACAGCAGAATAGAGAAAGCATGTTGCAAATGACCCCAAGTGCAATGAACTGGGTTTGGTTTGTATCCCCCTTGCGGTAGAACTTTATGGGTGTTGGGGATTGGAAGCCAGGCAAACTCTATCTCGACTTGGATCACGTCTTGCTTGTCAGCTGTGTTGTTCCAAATCCCAGGCTATCACCCGACTCTATGGAAATCTTAGCATAACTCAGGTGAGGGCAAATGCTAGAGCTCTGCTAGCAAGGTGTGTGGGCTGTAAGGATGGTCCAGGCAATGATTTTTTAGAATCGGTTTTCACATTTGTGTATATTATTATAATTGCTCTATAATACTGATGTATAATGTAGGTATGTAATATATATTTGTTAAAAAAATAAATAATGGTGAGATATTTATAACTCCATGTCCTGTGCTAACAAAGCACGACTTCTCTCAGTGTCCTCCACTCATGCCTCTGCCTGGCTCTCAGTTGTCCCTTCTGAAGTCATGGGACTTCACCTCAACCCTTGTGAGCTCAATACTGCTGTCAAGTAGTGGTTGGGTTTAAATCCACATTCTGGGAATGACTCTCCTCAGACTTGCCCACTATGCCCAGGGAGCATGCTGGACCCACTGTGTCACCATAGTGTCACCTGCAAGTGTGGGGAGGATGTGACCAATCGCCATAATCTGTTGCGCAATGCAGTCTATGAGGCATGTCACCAGGCATCCTTGTCAGTTCGCTTGGAAGCAGGTGGTGGTTTAGGTAAGGTCAAGGCTCTCACCCGTCCAGCTGATGTACTGGTTTCTAGTCCCAGTGGTTCTGCTAGTGCTGCATATGATATTACTGTTACTTCACCGCTTAATCCCTCAATCATTTTGGAAGCGGGAGTTTCAGCAGGATCAGCAGCCAATGCAGCAGAGGTACGTAAACACTTGAAGTATGATGTCAAGTGCTCTGAACTAGGGTGGCGGTGCACTCCCATAGCTGTGGAAACCTACGGAGCATGGGGAGCTGAAGCATGCAACACCTTCTCTTTTATTGCTTCCCGGGTGGCCATCATGACCAATAAATCAAAGTCAAGGAGGTTTCTCGGAGAACATTTAATAATAATTATAACAATAATGCATATAGGTGGTAGGTGTCTTATTAGCAATTATAATATAGTTGTGAGTATGTATAATCTTTAGGATATGTATTGTAAATATCTCAATAATGGTATTACTTTATTAATCTCCTTACCAGTACATGTTCTTCTGTCAGCATTCAAGGTGTAATCAACATAGCACGAACATGTGTAGCTTCCAATTGTATCAGTGCAATTTTGTGAGCAATTTCCATTATTTGATAAGCACTCATTTACATCTGTAAAAACAGTGCCATAACAGTTTGTGTGAAATACACACACTGTGTAAAAAGGGTTGTTATACACTGTGTATAACATCAATTAGCGGTGTATAACACTGCATATTGAGACATTATACACACGTATATGCAGTAACGTCTATATACACACTGTTATACAGTAGTGTATAACAATACCTTTTTTATAGTGACACCTGTGGCTATTCGCTTGTGGAGCAGCTTACATTAAAATACTTTATCTGTTTTGTTTTATTGCTCTTTAAATTTTCCTCATAATAAACCTATGTGTCAAACTTTATTATTGCTATGCATATTGAAGGTGTGTATGGAACATTTAAGGATCTACAAATACTAGCAGGCTGCTTGCAGTAGCAATCCATTATATATATTATATATAATACAATTATAATAATTATATATAATATAATTATAATTTATGTATAATTATAATATATATATAATAATAATAATATATATATATAATTATAATTATATATATATATCTCCATATTACTGATGCATGTGCTCCGTACTATCTGGGAACAATAGGTATCATGGTGGGCAGGCTCATCATTGTCCCCCAACGATGTGCTGGTCAATGGGTTGGTTTTCATATGCCACAGGCCATTCACATGACCACACACAATATCAGAGGGGATAGAATAGAGATGCAGGATCAATGCGTGCACAAATAGAATTGTAGATTATGTAAAATACCTCCTTGCTATGCAACTACAATATTTGTGGATACAATGTACAAAGCAACAAAGGACATGATTACATGTAAAGGGATGCACCGATTTCCCCCCAAAACATTATACGAATTGCTGAGTTTGAGGTGGATAATGAATTGATTCATGAATGTAGGTTGATTAATGTGCAGCCTTGGATAATTATTTCAATGTTCCCATATTCTGCCCGTGACACACATAATGTACCTACGAATTAAAGGAGTAAATACAATGCAGTGGCTTGCACACTTATGCGTATTGGAAATGATTCTGATTAATATAAACATGTAACAAGTTAACTAAGCTCTTTCTCCTTCACTTTAGTTGCAATTAAGAGAGGTAACGGTATTTGTGGTGGACATTGCAATTGCTTGAGCACATGACATGTTTTTGTATTATGCGACATACCTGGAGAACAGCTGTAAATTTGGGTTCCACCATAAATCACTTTCCTCCAGTTTTCATTGTTATTTAAGTGAGTGGTACATCCAGCTCTGTATCCTCCAATGCCTTGATCCACATGCCAGCACAGTCGACTAAGACAGTCAGGGCTACCCTCACCAAAATCACAGGTATCTAGATTTACAGTGGAGCTGGCAGCAAAGCCAAAGCCATAGCCAGGATAGTTGTACCAATAGGCACCACCAGCATCAAGGTATGCAGTAGTTTTGGAATACGTGTTAGCAAAGACACCAGTTGACAGCCCAAATGCTCCAATGCCAATGAAATTTGTAGAATTAGAAGGTTTGGCACCCACAAAGACCACATTATATCCCGAACATGCTGAGAAATCGCTTGAAGATGAGGCATACAAATATGGTTGATCATAACACTTCACAAAGTCATTTTGTATTAGGCTGCCTTCATCGTGGCCATTAAATACACCACAGGAGAGTATAACTGCAAGTTGTGAAATATCAGAATCAATTGCAAAATTATAATCATAAAGCAGATTTGCAATTCTTACTATGACAGGTTAGATTATCAGTGTTCAACATATAGCCTGTGTTGCATGAACATTGGTAACTTCCAACTGTGTTGATGCATATCTGTGAGCAATTGCCATTATTGAATGAACACTCATTCACATCTGAAAACAATTTGGATAAATAAATTACTTCACTAAATGATATTTCAGTTCTTACCTTTACAATTCCTTTCATTACTAGTCAACACATAACCACTATTGCACGAGCATGCATAACTGCCAATAGTGTTTGTGCAAATCTTTGAACAATTTGCATTGTTGCTTAAGCACTCATTGACATCTGAAATATGGAAATATGATGCTTGTTTCTTTAATAAAATCTAGCTGTCCATACCAATGCAGGTCTTTCCATCAGCATTCACCTTGTACCCAGTATGGCATGAGCAAATATAACTTCCAACTGTGTTCGTACAAAATTCTGTACAATTTCCAGTATTGATCAAACACTCATTCACATCTGTAAGAGTAATATAGCACCTTTATTCAGCCCTTGTATCCATCTAGTTTCCTTACCTGAGCAGTTTCTTCCATCACCATTCAAGACATAACCAACATTGCATGAACACATATAACTTCCAACCGTGTTTGCGCAATCTTGCGCACAATTTCCATTATTGGTTAAGCACTCATTCACATCTGTGAATGAAGTTACATTCATGTGTAGCTGTGTAAGCATTTACAAGTACTCATACCTGTACAGTTTCTTCCATCTGCATTCAAAACATAAGCAGTGTTGCATGAACATGTGTAACTTCCAACAGTGTTGGCACAGTTTTGTGAACAATTTCCATTATTGGTCAAGCACTCATTCACATCTGTGAAGAAGTTTATTTCTGTCAATTCACTAACCTGATAGAAAAACTACTCACCAATACAAGTTCTGGCATCAGATGTCAAAATATAACCAGTGTTGCATGAACATGTATAGCTTCCAACAGTGTTGGTGCAGATATGTGCACAATTTCCATTATTGGTTAAGCACTCATTAACATCTGTGAAGATATTTATTTTTCATGCGGTTTACGGATTGAGAGACCCCTTACCAGCACAAGTTCTGGCATCAGCATTCAAGACATAACCAGTGTTGCATGAACATCTGTAGCTTCCAACAGTGTTGGTGCAGATTTGTGCACAATTTCCGTTATTGGTTAAGCACTCATTTACATCTGTGAAAGAAATGTTTTTTATGTTTGGTTTTGTTGTTGAACAGTTTGACAAATTGCTCACCACCACAAGTTCGGGCATCAGCATTCAAGACATAACCAGTGTTGCATGAACATGTGTAGCTTCCAACAGTGTTGGTGCAGATTTGTGCACAATTTCCATTGTTAGTTAAGCACTCATTAACATCTGGGAAGATATTTATTGTTATGTGGTTTACGGATTGAGAAACCCCTTACCAGCACAAGTTCGGGCATCAGCATTCAAGACATAACCAGTGTTGCATAAACATGTGTAGCTTCCAGCAGTGTTGGTGCAGATTTGTGCACAGTTTCCATTGTTGTTTAAGCACTCATTCACATCTGTGAATATATTGATTGATATTTGTCAAACAGATTATGGAATCACTTACCATTGCAAGTTCTGGCATCAGCATTCAAGACATATCCAGTGTTGCATGAACATGTGTAGCTTCCAACAGTGTTGGTGCAGATTTGTGCACAATTTCCGTTATTGGTTAAGCACTCATTTACATCTGTGAAAGAAATGTTTTTTATGTTTGGTTTTGTTGTTGAACAGTTTGACAAATTGCTCACCACCACAAGTTCGGGCATCAGCATTCAAGACATAACCAGTGTTGCATGAACATGTGTAGCTTTCAACTGTATTCATGCAGTTTTGTGCACAATTTCCGTTGTTAGTTGAGCACTCATTCACATCTGTGAAGAGATTTATCCTTTTTTGTTGAACGGATAAAGAAATCGCTTACCATCACAAGTTCTAGCATCAGCATTCAAAGCATAGCCAGTGT